>CALNHX010008666.1:0-58093 GCA_940337035.1 Agriotes lineatus
GTGCGGATAATTTTGAAAATAAATCGGATCCAATAAGTCCTATATAGTCTTGGTTAAAATTATATAAATAACATGTATGTGTTCCGTTTTCATAAAAAGACTGGGAATGGTAAATCTGCAATAAGTTATGTTGAGAAATTCCATGAGATGTGACTATCTCGAATTCTGTTTCATAAATATAATTTGGAAAATGTTGTACAAATTCTGGAGAAATTATTGTTTGTGAGCTACCTGTATCAATTAAAAGTTTTATCGCCGGTGGCGGGAATTATAATATACGGAAGATCTGATTTGAATTTATATTAAAAGTTAAAATATGCTTTTCCGAGGCTCTTAATGAAAATTTACGGTATCGCTTGGATCTGGAAATTCATAATAATCTGATGTAATGTCCAAGTCTTGGGGGTTCATTTTGAAAATATAGGTCTGATTGTTAGTATTCTGGATTTTCTTGACTATTCAATTCACCTATCATCTGTCAAAAAGTGACCAATGAAAATCCAGAATTCTGACGTTTCTTGACTAATCAAAAAAAATATCAGCGGATATATCTTCCTAGAAGGTATTCAAGTGACTATTTTTAACAATGCGATTTTTATTAGAAAAAGTCAATATTTAGTGTTCTGTTACTATAGAAATTGCGTAGTTTGTTGCTAGATTTACTGAAAACTAATTTGAAAAGGTAGTTTGGTTCATTAAATAGTCCCTCGAATACCATTCTTAGTCAAAGTTAAGTAGATTATTTTTGCGGTGGTATCACTACTCATGTCCATTGCGCTTGGGATTAGGACTCGTGCTAGGCGCACTCGTCCTAATCGTACCAAAGCGCAATGGACATTCGTGACACCACCGCAGAAATAGTCGACATAACTTTGACTACTCATGGTATTATAAGTGAGAATTTTCGAATAAATTTTGTTAAAAAAAATTAAATTTCTAGGTGTTTTTTACTTAAGGCGAGAATTATGTTAAGGATTCTCGTTTGTAGACAAAAATTAATTTTACTTTATTTGTTTCACTTGATTTTTAATTTTGTTTTATGTTAGTAAACAATTTATATGACTAGGGGATTGCTTCTAATGCCTTGTTAGGAACCCTACGCGCAAGAACGCAAGCACAAATGCAAATTAAGCACACCTAGTATGTGCAGCAATTGGTCTGGCTTACTACGTTCTGCCTGATCTTATAAATAAATATTTAAAACTATGTTAGTATAATTTTTAAAACTTTATATTAGTTAACTTGTTGTTTTAGGCGAACGCTTTAATAATTATCACTTTTGAAAATTATATTACGTTACTTGGTTGCCTTGGAAATTAATTATTTTGCTTTTTCTTTAAAACTTGAAAATTATTACTTAGGCGAACGCTTTAATAGTCGTTACTTTGTTGCCTTTAAAATATACCTTTGCTTTTTTCTCTAAAGCTTGAAATTATTATTTTAAAATATACCTTTGCTTTTTCTCTAAAGCTTGAAAATTATTACTTTGAATTATAAAAATATGCACTTACATTGTGCGTTACAATTGACGAACGGCGTGCGATCTGCTACGTCCTGTTGTCTTCAAAAGGATGCGTCGATCCTGTTGATGTCGGCTGGCCTGCAAACAGCTAGGTCCTGAAGTCCGACTTTGGATGGTCTGCTTAGCGCTAGAGCGTCATCCAAAAGTTGTCCTGGGTCGTCGTTGTTGACGTTGCCAAACCAGAGACTGATCCCAATGATCAAGTGGTCCCAATGACCAGATGGTTCCCAATAACCACGGAGGAGCAGGAGCTGGGTCGACGGGCGCTTCTCACAATCGGGCGATGTTTGTCCCTGTTGGAGATGTCCGAAGATCCGCTGGGTGGTAGGTGTCGATTTGCGGCAAAGAGCTGAACCTCAAGGAAAGTTGCTGGTCGACTCGATGTTTGTAGTTTTCCAGGTTTCCTCCACAAATCCGAACGACTGCGCCAGTTTTATTAAAAGGCCGCCGAAACGACTTTTAAAAAACGTTTATTTTTATTTTACAATGAAATAATACATTGGAAGCACACATATTAGCTGGCCAGACAATTTCTTACATCTAGCTACGAACTAACTGGAACTTATCTTAGAGGTGCAGGCTACTTGTATATTATACTATGTCTAATCAGCTAAGATAAGCGTTATCTCTAAAAGGGAGCGTGAGACAGGAAGCCACGTGCGTTCAAGGTTGCAGACTTGCAGTTCACAGAAAGAAGCTATTATTGTTCAAGGTTGCAGTTTTACACAGGGGCCATTGTCTAGCTGTAATATAACTAGGGTTCGTTATGTCACAGCAGTTTCGTAAGCACAAAAGACAAAAAACTGATATCACCAACGTCATTAATTGATTTCTTGATGTTGTTTACTAGATTACAATTATTACCCATTGTTTTTGTGATCATAGCTACTTGATAATTGCACGTCTTAATGACAACCAAAACCTTTGATGGACATTTTAACTTAAACAGTTGCTTTTAAGCTTAAGACCAATTAATACATTATTTTTGTGCTTTTAATTCTCTTTCAGATAATAACCTAAAATTTCAAACAAAGTTACAGATAACGGAGGTAGAGCTAAAAACAGCTTTGAAAGATAGGTAAAGCAAATCTTACAGTCGAGTCCAATTTATGAATTTTTTTAGTTATTGCAGTACATAATAGCAAGTACATATACCAAAATTCAAATCGAGATCTCTACATTTTGTGGAAATTAACAAACAAAAATAAAAAAAATGAACTTCAGGGCCCAATAACTTCTTACTGAAGGCACTTTGTACTAAGGTATATTGGGTTTAATCGATTTATTATGACGTAAGGAATCTATGACTAATCGGTGTCCCATTCTTTTTGGGACACCCTGTATTTACCCAAAATTACATAACGTATAATATATTGAAAATTTATATATCTTTTGACAGTAGTTGGTCTTTAGCTGGCTACTTAACTGAACAATACTGTATAGTGTATACTGTCCTAATTAACCGTACATCGGTTTGATATGGTTCGATTATTAAATGCGTCGTTCTGTTTTTTTTTAAAGTAGCATCAATGTATAATCATTCACATCAGCAGTTTCTACAACATTAGTCACCGCCTTACAGCTGCAACGTCTTGGCTGGTATCTTCTTCTTGTTCTTCTTATTATAGACCAGTGGCCTGTTTAACAACAAAGTGGTTTTATGAGCCCTCTTTACTAGTAAACCGGGTAGGTGGCTACCCTTGCGCGTTGAAAATGAAGAAGAGTTTCCTTGCTACTGTTAACGACTACTACAGGTATTAGCGTGGTAGCCCGGGAGCGTACGATTTTTAAATTCCTTCTAGAGTCTCCCAGGAATCAAACCCGGGCCGTCCGCCTGAGAGACGAGCATTTGCTCGCAGGGGCACCCGCTCACCTGAGTGCTCATCTGATAAGAGTATATTAATCATAATTGTTATAAATTAATATAATTGAAAAAAATGTGGCATATAAACATCTCACAATACTACTGTAATTTATGCAACAATAGTTAGCTAACTTTCTAGAAAAGCTGGAAACAGCGGCCTCCCAATATTCTAAATCTAGATTATTGTTAGGTCAATATTGTGAAAGCATTGTTAATTATTTTATTTACATCACTTAATCAACTACTTTGTGGGGATAGTTAATTGGGCATCTCTTAAAAACAAGAAAATGGCTTCATTCTGATAGATATCAGCTGAAGTTGTTTAGAGATTGTTTTTATGCTATTTGAAAACTCCCTACATATGTTCCCAGCGTGAAAAAAAAGCGAAGTCATCAATAAAGGAGTTGCCCCTGGCCTGCTTTAGTTCAACCCAAATAAGTCAGAGGAGTGCTTTCCAGTTTTTGCAGAAATCAGATCAAATTACGAATCTTTCTCGCGCTCCGCTGGTTGCCCGACTCGGCTTCGTTGTTCTTGCTGTAGCGGTATTGCTAAAATTCATTTATTCGACTACATATAAAGCTCATTTTCATGGAAACCTCGTAAACTGAGATGATGTAGTAGGGCTGTGATGGTGCAAAAAATATGAACATTATGACGTGGGTCTGCTGCTTGAAAGCGTGCTTATCTTTTCTTTCCTTCGCTCTCTGTATTCATCTGTAGCCCAGTTTCAATTGAAGGTATTAAATCTCGGCGCCTTGGCTGGATTTTAAGAAGTTTCCTGAGAAATTGGCTTGTCAACGCTGCGCTTTTCCAACACTTTATACGTTACGTTGGGCGATCGACTTTATCCGTGTCGATGCAACGACATTTTATATTAGCGAATTGGGCCGCTGCGGTTCATTACCTCCCCAGCAAACGAATATTTTTTATAAGCCCCCTGGTGCCATTAAGCAGAATGAGAATTTTAAGATCCGCAATTTTAATTTCCCTATCTCGGTTTTCGTGGCATCAAAATGGCAAATCTTTTAGAAAATGTTACGTTATTATTATGAGCGGCAAACGTTTTCCACCATGCTACAATATTGTAGTTTAATATATTAGGAGTTTACTCTCTTGTACCTGAGCTGATTATTGATGTTTGACTTATATCGTATTAATTTCTCTTTAAACAGAGAATTACACACATTTACTATGTAACTAAAACTAATGTCAGCAAAATAGAAATAAACTTGCAGATGCAAGAGCTGGATTTAAAAACTACAGTGGAATAATTAAGAATTTATATAAAATAATCCAATAACATTACTAATAGGGAGAAGGGAACATAGTCAGAAATAGAGGGTACAAACCAATTCAGTAAAAGCAACGCAGAATATAGATGTCGATAAATTAATTAGACGAAGATCATATCCAATGTACTCAACAATTTTTATAGTCTTACATCTTCACGTCAAAAGAAGCAAAATGAGTAGAGGTAGAAATAAAATAGTGCTAAAAGCTGAAAAGCACGTTAACAGCCAGGGCAGAAGTTAATAAGAAAGAAGAAATTGAAACAGAAAAATCACCGGAGATTGTGACGAAGGATAAAGGGTTGGCCTTACCTGGTGGCGAAAGTTATATTTGGTGTTTTGCCGGCTGGTAATTATCGGCTTCAGTTGACTAACTCGTCGGGAAGGGTCAGGGTTCCAGCTAAGCTGCAAAAAAACTATGGAAGAGGGCGCCATGTCCTCGACGTCGAGAAATCCTTGGGTCGGACCGCCCCAAGGTAAGAGATAAATCCAGCAAAACAAATAATAGCAAAACCAATAACTAGTAACAGTATTTATTTCAACAATTGGTTCTATAGTGCAAACATTAGAAAAATGGACAGGTAAATCGACATACATAGGCGATAATAAATATAAGCACAAACAAATAGGCGTTGCATAAGCAAATATAAATGGGCGAGCGGCGTAAATATGTTTAATTTTTCAATAATATAGGCATGAATACAACAATAAAAGGGTAAAGTTGGTTTTAAGCAACATCAATTAAGTTGATACTCAATTTTGAGATTGCCCACTAGGGGATAAAATCAATTAACGAGAAGCCCCGTAAATCGGAGGCTCATACAGGGCCGACCGCGTCGAAATAATTCCGGCAAGCAAATAACTATGAAAAGGCATGTACAAAATGGGCACACAAATTATCACGCACCCTGTTAAGCACGGTGCCGCAGAATGGAGCAATGCAAGCGATAAGCGAACCTTAACCCCGATTGTTAGATCAAACTGACATTATGACAATATCCAAAATTTTGAAGGACGAAATACCTTCAGATTGCATGGCTATACAGGGTAGAAGATATCTCTATGATAAACTCGTTATGCTTATTATGATAGTTCAAGTAACGGCTTGAATATGCTCCTAACAGTGATAACAGATAATTGCAAATTACTTCTCGAATACTTAAATTTTGGTCGTTACAAGTCCGCGAGCGGTCCAAGAGCCACAAACTTTTCTGTGCGCGGTGACGTTAAACCTCGACAGCTGAGTTTTGAGAGCACTGGCGTAAACAAATACCCAGCAGCAGATCCCGTCGTTAAACACCGTCAAGATGTAACTTAGGTAAGTTCGAGCGCCCTAAGAAGGGTAATGGAGTAACTGAGTTTTACAATGTATTACAGGGTGTCCAAACCCGCAAGCTACCTTCGACACACTTGACGTGATCGTAGCGAAACGCTTCACAGCACCAGAGTAAGTAAATTAAACGTAGCTACCAACACCGCGAAAGTAGCTTCTAAACTATCATGCTATCAAACAGCTGGCGCTAATAATGCAGCTACCAATAAATCCATACTAAAATATAGAAGGCGAGACGAATTGCATGAAATGCCCTAATATCGTCTATACGATTAATTTGCTAATACACCCCAATTAACCATTTCGTGTGATCTTCACAGGCTCGGATGGCACTTGACGAGCTAGAAGCCGCAAGCGCTTCCTTGGCACACCTGGGGGCATCAAGGGCACGAGGAGCAGAAATCGCCAGCTTTCGGCAGCGGAAAGGTTATCGCAGGTGCCTTGCCTTGAAGCCAGGGAACAAGTAGATAGGCGGCGCTTCTAAGCACTTCGAGGGAGTGTGGCGCAAAGCGATTTCCAATTCCCTTGTGAAATCCAGGGGAAAGTTGGCTGAAAGCGTATACAACTTCTAGGTGAGCTCCCGATAAGGATATAGGAGCTATCGTAAACTAACCTTGGGTTAATAGGCAGCCAAATGAGGACGTGCGAATGGCAAAGCTGGCCCAAATAATTCCGCCGAGGCGTTAGATGTAAGAATACTAACATTAATCAATTATTCGAACGTCAAAAATGCATTTGTGCTTCAGATCCTCCACATCCAATGGAGCCAAGCCAAAACAATTGGCACTACAACCGTGGGACGCCCAACTTGCTTGCACGAATTTTCAATGGGAAAGAACGATATGAACCAACCAAATGCCCACTAATTCAGGTTATCAAAAACTAAAAAATTGAAAAGAGGAACCACAGAAAAACTGCTGGAATGTGGAGTATTCTCAAATGATAACAACACTGCAATTGTAATTTTAAGCTAAAAGCACAAGGGGTTGCCTATCCGGTCAGGCAGGATGTCTTGAATATTTGGGAAAAATAAATACGAATAGTAAAATTTAGTTAATTATTAGATATATTGCTTGAGAAACCACCTATTAATCGTAACAAAATGCTTAAACATAAAATACAACTGGTTAATTTTCACTAATGCATGCGAAATTACAAATTATCCGTAACACCGAAAATACACTTATATGTATACAATTTGAAAAGAAAACATTATTGACTACATGCAACTTAACAAAACCATACTTATGAAGTAAAAGGTCTGGGTAAATATAAAAAAAGAAAAATATAGAAAATAAATAAGGGATAAAAATTAAAAAAAGGAATTAGGCAAAGTGCAAACTACACGTCTGGTATCGACTAAAGCAAACAAGATAGAGCAAAATATAAAATATCTAAACAATTTGAGATATTCTCTAAGAACTTATATCAATGAAAAAAACACCATTTTGACAAAATTAAAGAAAAACTACAAGAGAAAATTATAAATGTTAATTCAAACGATATAGTGAATATAAGAAAGAAATAAACAAAGCACCAGACAGAAATCACATACCAACAGAAGTGATAAAGGATAAACACAAAGTGATCTTAATACTCTGCAATATATATTCTGAATAATGAAGACGAAAGTGTAACAACCCTATCTCGTCGTTGCCCTCTGAGCTCTACAAATTAGTTATTTAGTTATCGTAAATAGACCACTTATAAAGACGACAATAAATAATTTATAACTCTATGTTAGCACATAAACAACGTGAATGGATCATGTGGCCAATTAGATGGGCAAGATAAATCAGGACATGAAGAATTCGTAGCACGACACGAAAGGAGGAATAGACGACATTTTGGAAGTGGTCCCAGGCAATTGGATACAAACAGCGCAGAACTGCGAAATCTGGTATCATTTATGGCAGACTTATGTTCAGAACTGCGTAGAAAGGGATTGACAAAGAAAAACAAGAAGAGAAAATGGTTCGACGCAATAGAGATAGTGCAAGCATTAAACAACGGTAGAACTGACTACTGCTATAGAGGGCTAATGTACATAATCTATGAACACGTATGCACAGACGTAAGTGCGATACCAATCAAGAGATTTAGGGAAGATGCTTTAATTTTACTCTATTTATAGTCACAGTAACAGATGTTTTATACTTAGCATGTGGGCACTAACGCAAACGGGAAAAAATTAAATCATTTAAAGTCCACTAGCGATGTCATTCTAATTTCAAACTCGTATGATGGATTACAAACAATGATTATGCATAAGACTCTAAGAATGTCCGCCTTAAAATAAATACGTAGAAAAATAAAATCATAACCAATACAGAAGACGCAAGAAAAATGAATCGTCGAAAAAAATAAGCTCTAGAACTAAATTTTAAACTAAATTTCTGAATCATTTTCACAAGTAAGTTATGTGTTACAAGTATACAAAATTCAGTATTACTGAGGTTTACTTTCGAACATCAGAATAATGCAACGTGCAAGTGCGTGGAATTTTGATGCTAAATGGAAGGTAAACATACATTTTTATATAGTTATGTAAAAGCTTAACAATGCAATGAACAGAATTTAAGCCAATACAATTATGATAGGAATTAATATAATTAAAGCATTGCAAATGTTAATTTAAAATTAGTACTTTATGTAACTAGTCCTCAAAGCAAGGCTTTAGGGGACGAGTCCGTAATATGAAGATGAGTCCTCTAAAGCCATTTGAGGACGTGTTGCATACAACGTTTTTTTGTATTAGCTCTCCAAACATTATAATATGAAGTTTCAATTACCATTAACGCGGCATTATATTAGGAGGCCGCGCGATAATGTATTTTTCGCTCCCCAAACTGGTTACTTTGGAAACTGTGTAGGATCCTCAAAATGGCCATTTAGAGGCCTTGTACTTAAAGTCGTCATGGCAACTAATGTTTGAGTCCGCTAAAATGTTGCCATAACGACTTTAAGTACAAGGCCTCTAAATGGCCATTTTGAAGATCCTAGACAGTTTCCAAAGTAACCAGTTTGGGGAGCGAATACAAAAAATGTATTTATTTGAATTTTAAAATGTTCTCAAATAGCATTCGCCTCGAAATAATTTTATGTTGAAATTGTAATCAAAATAGCGTTAGCCTTGACTTGAATATGAAATTATAATCATAGCAAGCTTTATAATAACAAACAAGGAAACAAAAAAAGCAATTGGAAAGCAAAAAGCCAAGCTTGGGTGTTTTTCATTTCCCACAAAAATCGAAGTAAAAATATAATAAATACCAATTTATCGAATTTGAAAGGGTTTTTATATTAGTACAGTGTTGTTTGCTAGGCTACAGAGGGTTTGCACTTATTCATTCCGCCTCTGCAGAAGGCAAAGAGTGTTGATGTGTGCATTGAGCTATTGTTTTTGGTGGTGACTTGTTGCTGGTGCAAATATGAAGCAGATGCATTGAAGGCCAGGGAAGGCAGCTACCATTGTGCATTGCAGCGGAGACCTAGCTGTGGCAGAGGAGATGAAATTCGAGCCGAAATCTGAGACTGAAGCCTAAAGCAACAAACAGACGAGCATCACTTTAGCGAGTCATCAAGGGGCTTTCAAGACAGGCCAACCGGCAATAAGGGGGGGAGGGACTATTCATCGAGGGACTTGCTGGGAAACGCCGTCACAAAAACATAATCAAGGTGAGAAATCGTTTTTCCTAAAATTAAACCGATGAATTTTCGGTGGCGTCGTTTGAGCGTTTTGTTTTTAAAGTGGCGTTATTTACTTACCTTATATCACCTAGGCAACGCATAGATACGTAATGACAGACGTAATTTCGAAAATCCAGTACTACAATAAAAAGGAGAACAATTTATGTAAATGCTAGTATATTATCAACCAATTTTAACATTTAAATAATAAATTGGCAGGATGTAACAACCCAACCCATGAGAAAGTCATTAATAAAATTTAGATAAAAAAATACAACACAGAAGCCGGGCAATTATAGGCGGCAATTATTATAAATTAATAAATATTACAACTCAGTAAACCCCGCTGAATCTTACACAGTAATAAATTACTAATACGATTCGTAGTGCCACAAAAATGATGCAATTCGATGGATAGGTAAGATATTATATTTAACTCTTACATCGGTATTTACCCAGATCTGAATCTTCCTTGTGGGCAATATTCAGTTGTGTTATTATTATTTGAGAAGTATATGTTATGTTTCTTTTTATAGCTCAATAAAGTCCTATTATTATTATATTAAATGAAGGTACGATATACCTAGTACCTGCAGGAGCGAGCGTTGAATCGCATTGCGAAGGTAGTGCGTGTAGTGCCCAATAGGTAGGTTCTCCAAATTGCTAGTACGATAATATTGGTTTCTGCTACCTTTTTCTTCTCTAGAGCGACAAGTTCGCTCAAGTAAGTACAATGAACATACAATATGATAGCGACAGGGTTTCAGGACAAAATTTAACAAGTAATACAACCCGAGCGTACCAGAGTACAAGCTCAAGATATAAGTGGAGTTAAAAGGTAAATAACGTAAATTAAAATGTAATATTACGTTATCAAAACTGTCGGGCCCCTTTGCTCAATCAAACACATGAAATCGTACCACACGGTTTTAAAATTGGATTATTAACGATCAACAAGAATCCATAATGATGACGTCAATCAGTTCAGTACAAGATCAATGACAGACGAAGAATATTCCTCAGAAAGGAAGTAGGCGACAAGGGCTTTAATTTTTAAGGAAATTTATGCAAATTTAATAGTACCAGTTCAAAAATTATTCAAATTCAATGAGTGCATTATATGCAGCACACAATACATGAAAGCTATTATAATTTGTTGTGTATGTATATAGTAATTTTTAGTGTTTGTAAATAGTAGTTATTAAGATTGTTTAAAGTAGAATATTTATTTAATTACTACATTTGATTATTTTTTAAAGTGATTTGTAATTAACCAATCTATTTAAGTAGAATTAGTTTTATTAATAATTTTACACACAACACGACAAATAACACTTAATGAAGAAAATTAACATGCAGAAAACGTAGGAAAAAAAGGACTGTGGTAGGTAACCTTTGAAAAATTAATATAAATTGCGCAATGTTTAAAAACTAAAATTTTGAGGCAGTGTATGTTAGCTGTCATCGTCGATGGTGAACGAACATGGGCGGTCACATACGATAATAAACTGCTCAAGTACAGGTCTAAAGAGTAGCTTCAGCACTGCGAAAACATTAAGTATTATAGTGCACCCAGAATGTGTAGTTCAAAACGTGACCACCGAACTTCTGTAGATGGCGCCAAGTGGACAAGCCGCCACTGTGCTACAATGCTTGGAAATTTTGCAAAGTGGAAAATCGCCACCTTTCGCCAAAACCAAATAGCGCATGAAGGTGCTCGGGACCTTAGCAACAACTTTGCCCCCTTTCAAAATTTCGATATCTGTAGCCGTTCGAAAGTTACAGGCGATCCAGACAGACAGACAGACAGACAGACGGACGGACGGACAAAACGCTCGCATAAGTACGATGAAGCTACTAATAATGGAACATCAATAAAACACAAATAGTAACAGAAAACCAGTTGAAAATGGTATACGTAGTATTGCCAGAAGAACTCCTTGGCAGCATTTAAAATTTTGCTTACTTTTTAATGGTCCGCCGTTTTGTCCTTATATTTTCCGAAATAGGAGACTGGTCCATCAGACATCCTTATTCTAGCTTTTCATCTTCTATCCAAATCTGGACAAACCCTCATATCGAAGTTTACTCCTGATTTTACCCATGTTCGTTACGAGATGGGAGGTTAGTTCTTTAGACATTCTTATTCGAGTTTCTCACGTTTTATCTGAATCTGAAGTGGAAATTTAAAAATTCCGAAAAAACACACATCGGACAAACAGTTAACCAATTCAGATACGACTCCGTTCTATACAGTTCGTAAAAGTAAACTAAAAATCGAGTGAATTAAGGTATAATAATTATTTAAACGAAAACATAGATTTTACTTTTATTGGTCTAGTTTTCTTTGGAATACAAAGTGATCTATAACTCGATAACGATACGTTTTAGGTCATATTTCTATATAAACTTTTTTCTTTATTTTGGTTGTATACACTCCTGAAGTACGCCCAGATGTTATAAGGCACCCTGTATGATTATTGTGCCTGGGTGCATGCCTGCCTGCCTGTGTCACGTTTTCATCGTTACGGTTCAGGCGCATTTAATCCAGAATCGGCAATATCTACTTATTTCGTGATCTTGCCCTTCATAATACAACGATACGTATACATTCCGTAACATTTGTGGTTCAGAGGGTAAAGCATCGGAATAGAATAAAATTCCCTAGAGTAGGTTCAAATCTTACCGATTTTCGTTCTTGTTTACGAAACACTGTAGTTCACATTCTTCTTGTAATTTTGTATAGGGCCATAATTTATCATTCTGAACAACTTTTCTTTGTAAAATTTTGACGTATCATGAACCGAAAGAGTAGTTTACCTTTAAAGAAAATCGTTTTTGTTTCACGTCAAGCCCGACTTTATTTTTCAAAAACTAGAAATATTCTTAAAATTCTCTTCAGACCAAGCAGGACCTAATCCCATAATCTTAAAATAAAATTCAAAAGCTTTTAATCCATCTAGCTTCTTGTAACATCAATATTGGGACACGCTGTATATAACTTTTATCATATATCTATTATCTTGTTGTTATGAGATAACTTGCACTTTATTAGCAATCACTATTGTTTTTGTCTTGTCGGCGGCAATTCTCAAATGTTGTTTAGAATTGCATCAGTAACTTTGGAGATCTTTCGCAATTTCCTTTATTCATACAGCATCGTCAGCATAGCACACTATTTTTTCCGTCGACCATAAAATGTGATTTTACGGACACATTTACGTGCGAAAATGTTATTTTTTTACACCATTAATTTTTCGTCCGCAAACCTTGTTCGTCAGCAACAACTGTTATAATTTACACCCCCTTTTAATTTTTTTTATACTATGACAGTCTACGGAAGAATGGATGCATCTCGGACGAAAACTGCTTTTAGTGGCCTTGCATGCTTGTTAATAAATTACTATTATACTTTCATTGTCCATACAATAGTGTTTTTGGTACCTTCCATGGTTGCATCTCTGTATCCTTATTGTGGCGTGTTTTAAGTCCCCTGTCAGTTCACTGTGGTGATCAATTCATAACTTCAGTACAATAAGATAAGTGTTTCTTGTTTTTCAGTTAATTTGTAAGTTGTTACTATTATTTGTTGATGACGGGAGCAGGGTAGTCCCTTAAACAGCATTTAGGGTAGAATAAGCAAATTACTTATCTTAAGTGAAACTACTATTTTTTCCTAAAACTAACCTTAAAAATTGAATTGATGTGATCGAAATTAGGGTTTCCACTTTACATGAAGACACTTGAAAAAATTTTGTATCAATAAAATGTTTATATTAAAAATGTATTTAAATGTATAAGATTATTTCGATTCGCTTTAGTTTATTCCTTGCGAGATATAATTTTGGTCATATAAGTTCTCAAAACTGAAAATACCACTCCGTGTAGTTTCTGTGATACCGGAACGTTTTTTACTTACGGTTACGTTGGCGAACCTCTAGCCGATGTACAGAAAATTTTAAAAATCTGATATCGCCATGGAGTATTCACTTTGAGCGTTTGTGAGAATTAGATTAGTTCCTTCAAATGTATGATTTACTAGATTGGCCGCTCTGTTAGCGTTTTTAGTTGCGTTTAACTAAGAAATTATCACGTTCCACAACGTTTAAAATTAATGCTTATGCGAGGGATTACTGGAGCCAAAACAATAAAAAACTACTTATTAACGCTGCAACACACCAGTTAAGTGTGCAATAGACCATGGGCGCATGGTACCGTTCGCGAGGTTTCGCGTTTCAATAATTGATACCTTTAAGCGATTTGATGAGACTCCCGTTTTTCGATATCGCAGTACTTTTATTTTAAGTCACCCTATACCTGTAGTTGAGATATGTGTGCTCGAGAGAATTGCGAGTAAAAATCGTAGAATTTGTTTTTCACTACAGTTTATTAAAAGTTACAACAATGTTACTGCACTTTATACTTAAAACTAAGTTAAATTAAATGCCCTACGACTAGTTTAAAATCTACAGAATATTGCAGATTCGTTTTGCTCCCTTTGAGAACTATGCAGAGCAATCCTGCTAAGGAACTAACTGGCAAAAATTTGCTGCACCACGAGGCAATTCCTGGACCACCCAATTATTTACATTTTATAACTTTTTTGTGTACAAAAATTCCCCGTGTAGCATACATTAAACACAAGTAAGCGATTCATAACCCAATTATTTGACAATAAAAGCTGGCGATTCTTTTTAACAGCTTTAACTTTTGTATTTTGGATACAAAGCACTTTACCTGTCACCAGCCAAATAGATCAAAAGATAGAGAGTAACTCTGCACATTCTTATATAGTACATTCAATTATTTATAAGCAAACGCATCGCATAATCTTGATTTGAAAATAAAATTATCTCTACTACTGAAATTTATCTTAAACTGCACGGAAAATAAACCATGTTGTAATCTAACTAAACACACTTAACTCTAATAACATTAAACCCATACTAATGGCTTCATAATTTCCTAATAATCGTTTCGATATCTTACACGACCCAAATTCTAGAATTTATACTTTATTTGTTTTTACTCAATTATTTACTCTTACTTTAATAATTACATTATCATATACCAATATGCAGTTTACAAATCTGACCTAAGTTTTATGCAATTCTAACATAAATTGCCGAAATAACAACTGTTTCTCTTGGGCGTAAATAAACATTAAAATTCATTTCTACGCCTCAATTTGCATTTACTAAAACCTTTTCTGTGGTCTAATAAAGATTTTTAATAAAAAAATACAAACACAACCAATAAAAAACAGTTTCAATACTCAAGAGCTATGACAAGGAATATTATTACTAGCTAAAAAAACAACTATCCAAATGTTTAGCCCAATGCGAATCAATTCAACCGCAGTTCAAACAACCCTTTATTTCTCAAAAATTTTTCTTATTTTGCCGGTGCGTATAGTATTTCTTTTGTATTGCATAAAACTTGTACAAAATGCATCTTTGTAGTGCTTAAATCGGTGTGCAACCATAGCAACAAATAAAACTCAAAAAGGAAACTATTTTAATTTGCTTTAAAATATGTAGGATTTAATTTAATTTGACGTGGCTGATTTTTATATTTCTACTTAAACCTTGCTACAGGAGGGTTCTGTTGTCAGACTTTCTAACAACCCTGTGGGGTAGAAATATACGTTTTTTAATTTCGTTTACCGATACCAAATCCAATCATATAATTTCGATTAAATCTGTTTGAAACCAGATGTCCTTAAAACGTAGCTGTTAAACGAATGATCACATAACTATGGGTAAAAAATATGACAGCGCTTTAGCAATTTTATCTTCAGATGTAAGTACATATATTGTGCATATAGGAAGAGCTAAATGAATACTTTTGGTTACATCTACTAACGATTGACCTTACTCCTTTGAAAGTAAATGCAAACGTAAAATTAAATTGATATAATTTTCTGCAAAGAATTCAAATACCGCTGACGTTAATTACTCCAGCGATGCAACATCGATTTATTTAAACAGCGTGGTGTGTTCCTACAACAGGAATATTTTAATAATTGCGATACCACCTAGAAGTCGGCGAGAATGTCACCAAAGAAGCGTTCAGCGGCGACAAAACAGAAGTGATTGTGAAGCTCTTCACACAGGTGCAAATGGGGGTGGTCCGTGCCCCTTGCCAGAGTTGCAATAATTTAAGTGCTTTGTGTAATCACGCGAAGCAGCGGCTTGTTAAAACGACAAAGTTACAAAAACTAGACAACAAGCCGATTATTTTCCGAGAAATTCTGTGAAGTTCGTCTTCTCGGTAACGTTTTTGTGTACGCAATCCAATTACTATTTGCGCCAGATATTAGACCTCCCAGGCGATGTATTTAAGTGTATCGTTTATCACCTTTTTCTCCTGCATTTGCTGATGTCCGTCGCTTTGTTTGTTAGTTCTACAGTATTGCGGATTTTCGTTTTTATGCCTTTCCGATCCTTTACACGAACGGAACGCGATCCATCTGCAGTTTTCCGTATTTGGCAAAAAGTGGCAATCAATTTTCGTTCCTTTTCAGTGCGGAGTTGAGGTTCTCAGGCTTGTTTATTTAACATGCATTCGAACAGAATTCGATCTTAATTCACGCACTCGATAATGACTGCCTTAGAAGGACGTTTCAATATCTTCATCATTTACTCCTCGCGTTTTCTACAGACAGGCTTTCTCTAACCACATTTGCAAATCACGCCATGGACATCAGTGCTGCGAGAGTGAATTACCGGTAATTAAACATGGTAAATATGCAAGATTTCATATGTAAATGGGATAATAAAGCTAACCACGATAGCGTTTTTGTGGCAGCGATCAATACAGACATTTACTGAAAAATATATTTTAAGATGGAGTCATTCTTTCTTTAGATCGACAAAGGAATGCCATTTTAGCGTTGATTTATTTATATTTCAACATTCATCTTACTTACACTTATATAACTTAATGCGTTTGAAAACGTGCGTGGAATACGTTCCGATTTTTTCTTTGCTGAGTGTCGTTCATTCGTTTATCGGCAAATATAATAAACTGATTCTAAGAAAATGCAATTTGCAAATTATGGTGCAAGTAACGGACACACTAATTATCAAGATACACGAAAACTTTAAAAGATTTTCTTTAAATTAAAATTACTTTCTTAAATAAAATTATGTTGTAACAGCAAAACACAACTCTACATGTCGAAAAATACTAATTATAGTATATGTCAGAAAATTGGAAAGTATAAATATACCATTTTATATTTCCTCCTCACAGAACTAATTTAGATGCAACTGCGAATATTTTCGAATATTTCTATATTTCTGTCAGACTCCAATAATGATTAATATCACATTATTAACTTAGCATATTCAAGTTTAACTTCAGGAATTATTAAAAATGTGTGAACTTGGCGAATTATGAAAGGATAAAATATTGCTGTATACGCATCGAGGTTCGCGGTTGTTCACACAGTAAAGCAATTTGAAAGTAATTTGACGTTTATAATTTCTGACCAATCACATAGCTCGATACCTAAGCAGCAATAGTTGATCGTCCAATAATTTTCCAATGTTAATTTGCCTATGTTTAAAAGTTGGTGAGACACACTGCATACTCCGTACTATTATAGTATTTTCTTGTGAACAAATTTATTACCCGCAAAATCAAGACATGCGTATTAGAAAGTGTACATGGCTTTCAAACAATAGTAAATCAGAAAAAAGAGTAAATGAAGTGACGGAAGACGTTATCTTGGCGTATCTTGATACAAGGGTAAGTCTCTTGCAATGTCCCTTGTTTAACAAAATATAGATTTTTTTAAACTAAATTAAATGTACTTTACAGTCCCAAAAATTGTGTTCGGCTTCTTTATGGCCAGAGTATTCAATGCTGAATGTTACTCTGAAGGCCAAGGACAACAATGATATTGAAAAATTCGATTCTGTTGTTCCCTTTTTACAGAAAGAAGCAAAGCGAGGACCACAACAAGGACTCAGCTACAAACGGACAACTCAGCAATAATTACACATTTGGCTATCAAATTAGTAGCACAACCTAACTGCTCATAAGTAGTATGGCGACACCTAAATTGGAGCAATCCGCGAATTAAACCGTGAATTAAATCCGCGAATTCCGAGACTTAAATCCGCGGTTTGACCTAATTAATTTCGCGGTTTGATCTAATTAATCACATATGAAGTTTGATATGTAATTTACATATGTGCTACTGATTAAGTTACGCTTTTTAATTTGCTTCTGGAATTACGCGCCGAATGGATTAACGCGATTTCCATTGTTCCTACCTACTATACTATACTAAACTTCCCGGGTGTCGTCCATCTTGGTTTTCTGCGTGTGCACTTCTCGCGGCTGTCGTTTTAATTTTAATTTTCGCGAAAATATTTGAATTTCAAACTGGTAAATCTTCCGTCGCCCTCATCGAAGCTGTTGTCTCTCTCTTGCATTCACAGAAGGGCTGTTTATATTTAAAAAAGCTTTTTGCGTCGGCCCCAAGTGGGAATCGAACCAGCGACCGCAGTATTACGAGTCTAAGAGGCTAACCACCTGAGCTACCCAGACAACGTAACTGAGTCCTATTAAAACTTCAACACTTGCGTGTCGAGCTTCCTTGTTGTAAACAAACTATTTTTTGAGAAATATGATTTATAAGATTGGAATTGTATAGCCTGTGGTGTTAAATGAGGTGTAGCAATTTTAAAAAACTGATTTTGCGATTGGATGTGGAATAATTAATTATTTTATCTTTATAATATGATAATTGTCCCAACAGAGATTCTCATTGTCCCTACCTACTATATAGTTGGAATTTTCCGTTCGACCATCGAAATTTGAAAGCTATATGAATAGAAATAATTACTTTATTTTTATAATTTGCCCCAACAGAACGTATGCTATCTAGTTTATGCGCAAATTTCATAATAATATCAATTTTTACTAGAGCAAATACATTTTGTTCCTCGATCAAATTTCAAAAAGAGGCCAGTTTAAAACCGTTGGAGACGATTTTGCATTGTGCGTCACGGAATAAGATAACATGAACAAGAAGATAATACGTATTGCTTGAGTAAGAAAGAGATAAACATAGTAGCAAATATTCGAGAAGGCTTGACTCTTAATTTAATTATGCCATTTGTCAAGTATAAACATGCCTACTAATATAATTTTTGTATGGCTATCTCTTTCTTACTCAAGCAATACGTATTATCTTCTTGTTCATGTTATCTCATTGCTGTTATATAGATAATTATGGCCCAGCAGTATATCTAAACGTGCACTTTTTCAAATTTTTGAGAACTCATGTTAGCTCAGTTTCAGATAGGTAAAAAAGCCGGGTTGCGTTGCTCTCAGCTACCGTGTTTCGGCTACTTTCTCTCGGTACAGGTTTGACGGCAAGACGGTCTTTTTAATTTTTAACACCGAGATTGACATGTTTGGTTTTTATTTTATAAGTAAGCGTCTGAAATTGTGTCATTATATCGATCAAAACTGTATTTTAGTTTTAAAAATTCCAGTATAAATGCAAACGGACGAAAATAAAAACGCAATTGACCACAAATTAACATAATTTTGAATAAGAACGCTCAATTTCGTTGAAAAAATGTTCTGACACCGTCATTTCACTTAAAATTTTACAAAAACTGACATTATGTCACTTGAAATTATACAAAAAACGACATGTTTATCCAATAAGCGATAAAAAATACACCATCTCACATTATTTCACTTAAAAAATTATCACAATTCGTTTTATAAATCGGTTTGTAAAACGAAAATGATGTAAAAGCAGTTTTTAGAGTTATTTCTAAGCATAATTTTGCAAATGTTTTACACTTTTTTCGCTAACTTGTTGCAATTTTAGTAAGATTTGAATAAAAACACGCAATTTCGCTGAAAAAGTTCTAACCAAAAACGACAAAAACAATATTTTTATTTCATTTTCATTGAAAAATCTTCTATCACAAACATTTTTAGAAGCAAAATTACCGTAAAGTAGACTCGCTGTGCATTTTATTACAGAAATTCTTATACTTTTGATGAAAATATATGCATGTTGACAACAAATTAACATAAATTTGCTCTAACTTGTTGCAGTTTTAGTAAGATTTGAACAAAAATCACGCATTACACATCATCTCACATAAATTTTTACAAAATCGACATCATGTTACATAAACTATGCATAATTTTGCAAATGTTTTACACTTTTTTATAAAATGCATCGCTCAAAATTAAAAGAAATCGCAATTTCGTTGAAAAAATCTACTACCACAATCATTTCGATAAACAAAATTCAAAAAAGCTTATACTTTTGATGGAAATATATGTATGTTGACCACAAATTAACATAATTTTTGAATAAAAACGCGCAATTCGTTGAAAAAAATGTTTTGACACAATCAAAACACGCAATTTCATTCAAAAATCTTCTACCACAAGCATCTCGATAAGCAAAATTTCAGTTACGTAGGCTCATTGTTCATTTTTATTACGAAAATTAACTCAAAATTGAACAAAAATCACACAATTACACAACATCTCACATAAATTTTTACAAAAATCGACATCATGTCACATAAATTATACAAAAAATGACATTTTATTCAACACACGATGAAAATTTTATAAAAATCACCCAATTACACATTATCTCACATAAATTTTTACAAAAACTGACATCATGTCACTTGAAATTATACAATATATATATATGTTGACCACAAATTAACATAAATTTGAATAAAAACACGTAATTTCGTTGAAAAAATGTTCTGGCCCCGTCATTTCACTTAAAATTTTACAAAACTGCCA
The DNA here is from genome assembly GCA_940337035.1 of Agriotes lineatus. Taxonomy (NCBI): domain Eukaryota; kingdom Metazoa; phylum Arthropoda; class Insecta; order Coleoptera; family Elateridae; genus Agriotes; species Agriotes lineatus. Next base: position 20,511 of record CALNHX010008666.1, read on the forward strand.
TCATATCACTTGAAATTATACAAAATATATGTATGTTGATCACAAATTAACATAAGCCTGAATAAAACACACAATATCGTTGAAAAATTTGCAAATGTTTTACACTTTTTATAAAATGTATCTCACAAAATTAAAAGAAATCACAATTTTTAAATTATATCACGCCATTATGAAATCGTAGATTAATTTTTTTTGAAATTTTACACTTTGTAACTGTAAAATAACTTCAAATACTAATATTTTAGCTTAAGATTTTGTAATTATTGCAGATTCGTGAAAAACAAAAGCAGAGTAGAAATAAAAAAACACAAACACTTTGTAATAAACAAATATATTGTTCTTATTTCGTATAATACTTAATAATATAAAAATAAATGTACAGCTGAATGTCTTATTTTCTAAAAATTCGCTAGCAATTTACAAAACTGTAGTTTGAGGTGTACAACATTTCAAATTAAAAAGGCTGCAAGTAATAAAATCAGAATTTCATTGTGTCATTTTAAAGTTTAAGATGCTCCCAATCTAGAATTCCCTTCATTTTCGATGTTGATGACATCTGCTTTAGAGGCATTTTTCTAACGGCCCTTTTTTGGAGGCGTTTCCTTATCGGCGTTCTTCTGACTGAACCTTTTTGATGTGGACTTGGATGAGTAGCTGGTGTTTTTAATTTATATTCTAAATCGGACTCGCAGTTATCAGTTTCCATTTCGGTTTTTCTTGTAGTACCAGTCGGGGCTAGCACTCTTTGCTGCTTAGGTTTAGGCAGCAGCACATGAGCAACGTTAAGGTCTTTGATGTAATCAGCAAACTGTAGGCGTCCGGGTGGATTAATAGTTTTTCGAGGCCTCAGAGTGTCGTGAACTAAATCGACTATGTTAGACGTCGGTAAAATTTCCCCCTTTATAGTAACGGTACCCTTGTGATCCCAGCTCACATCGTTTGAGGCACTCAAAATGCGTAGGAAAACTTCAGATTTTTTCTTAAAAGTTTTGGGAAGTGTAGATAAAGTAACGGCATTTGATAGGCTGTTACTGGTTGATTCAATAGGTATTTTGATTGGCTGCCGTGCCTGGTTTGTGAAATGAAGGAATCTCTGTAAGACTTGGCTGTACTGCCCCCATTTATCGTGATCATTTGGACTTTAAAACTTTTTGCATTTCGTCATCAAGCTGTGATAATATATTTTTCTCCGTATTCTCGCTAGACTTAAGACGTTGGACAAATTCCGGCGATACAATCAACATCTTCCGCTCTTGGTCCATTTTAGTCGAAAAGGAGCTCAGTCGTTTGTTCTGGTAGAGCCGTCGTGAATAAACTAACTTAAAATCAAGACTTTCATAATATAAATATATAAAAAAAAATATGGCAGGTACGGGAATCGAACCCGTATTCTCTCTCGAGATCAGAGCTTAAATCGGACGCCTTAACCATTCGGCGTGATATAATTTAAAAATTGTGATTTCTTTTAATTTTGTGAGATACATTTTATAAAAAGTGTAAAACATTTGCAAATTTTTCAACGAAATTGTGTGTTTTATTCAGGTTTATGTTAATTTGTGATCAACATACATATATTTTGTATAATTTCAAGTGATATGATGGCAGTTTTGTAAAATTTTAAGTGAAATGACGGGGCCAGAACATTTTTTCAACAAAATTACGTGTTTTTATTCAAATTTATGTTAATTTGTGGTCAACATATATATATATTGTATAATTTCAAGTGACATGATGTCAGTTTTTGTAAAAATTTATGTGAGATAATGTGTAGTTGGGTAATTTTTATAAAATTTTCATTGTGTGTTGAATTAAAATGTCATTTTTTGTATAATTTATGTGACATGATGTCGATTTTTGTAAAAATTTATGTGAGATGTTGTGTAATTGTGTGATTTTTGTTCAATTTTGAGTTAATTTTCGTAATAAAAATGAACAATGAGCCTACGTAACTGAAATTTTGCTTATCGAGATGCTTGTGGTAGAAGATTTTTGAATGAAATTGCGTGTTTTGATGGTGTCAGAACATTTTTTTCAACGAATTGCTCGTTTTTATTCAAAAATTATGTTAATTTGTGGTCAACATACATATATTTCCATCAAAAGTATAAGCTTTTTTGAATTTTGTTTATCGAAATGATTGTGGTAGTAGATTTTTTCAACGAAATTGCGATTTCTTTTAATTTTGAGCGATGCATTTTATAAAAAAGTGTAAAACATTTGCAAAATTATGCATAGTTTATGTAACATGATGTCGATTTTGTAAAAATTTATGTGAGATGATGTGTAATGCGTGATTTTTGTTCAAATCTTACTAAAACTGCAACAAGTTAGAGCAAATTTATGTTAATTTGTTGTCAACATGCATATATTTTCATCAAAAGTATAAGAATTTCTGTAATAAAATGCACAGCGAGTCTACGTTACGGTAATTTTACTTCTAGAAATGTTTGTGATAGAAGATTTTTCAATGAAAATGGAATAAAAATATTGTTTTTGTCGTTTTTGGTTAGAACTTTTTCAGCGAAATTGTGTGTTTTTATTCAAATCTTACTAAAATTGCAACAAGTTAGAGAAAAAAGTGTAAAACATTTGCAAAATTATGCTTAGAAATAACTCTAAAAACTGCTTTTACATCATTTTCGTTTTACAAAACGATTTATAAAACGAATTGTAATCATTTTTTAAGTGAAATAATGTGAGATGGTGTATTGTTTATCGCTTATTGGATAAACATGTCGTTTTTTGTATAATTTCAAGTGACATGATGTCAGTTTTTCTAAAATTTTAAGTGAAATGACGGTGGTCAATTGCGTTTTTATTTTCGTCCGTTTGCATTTATACTGGAATTTTTAAAACTAAAATACAGTTTTGATCGATATAATGGCACAATTTCAGACGCTTACTTATAAAATAAAAACTAAACATGTCAATCTCGGTGTTACAAATTAAAAAGACCGTCGTGCCGTCAAACCTGTACCGAGAGAAAGTAGCCGAAACACGGTAGCTGAGAGCAACGCAACCCGGCTTTTTTACCTATATGAAACTGAGCTAGAATGAGTTCTCAAAAATTTGAAAAAGTGCACGTTTGGATATACTGCTGGGCCATAATTATCTATATAACAGCAATGAGATAACATGAACAAGAAGATAATACGTATTGCTTGAGTAAGAAAGAGATAGCCATACAAAAATTATATTAGTAGGCATGTTTATACTTGACAAATGGCATAATTAAATTAAGAGTCAAGCCTTCTCGAATATTTGCTACTATGTTTATCTCTTTCTTACTCAAGCAATACGTATTATCTTCTTGTTCATGTTATCGTATTCCGTGACGCACAATGCAAAATCGTCTCCAACGGTTTTAAACTGGCCTCTTTTTGAAATTTGATCGAGGAACAAAATGTATTTGCTCTAGTAAAAATTGATATTATTATGAAATTTGCGCATAAACTAGATAGCATACGTTCTGTTGGGGCAAATTATAAAAATAAAGTAATTATTTCTAGTCATATAGCTTTCAAATTTCGATGGTCGAACGGAAAATTTCAACTATATAGTAGGTAGGAACAATGAGAATCTCTGTTGGGACAATTATCATATTATAAAAGTAAAATAATTAATTATTCCACATCCAATGGCAAAATCAGTTTTTTAAAATTGCTACACCTCATTTAACACCACAGGCTATTCAATTCTAATCTTATAAATCATATTTCTCAAAAAATTGTTTGTTTACAACAAGGAAGCTCGACACGCAAGTGTTGAAGTTTTAATAGAACTCAGTTACGTTGTCTGGGTAGTTCAGGTGGTTAGCCTCTTAGACTCGTAATACTGCGGTCGCTGGTTCGATTCCCACTTGGGGCCGACGCAAAAAGCTTTTTTAAATATAAACAGCCCTTCTGTGAATGCAAGAGAGAGACAACAGCTTCGATGAGGGAGACGAAAGATTTACCAGTTTGAAATTCTAATATTTCCGCGAAAATTAAAATTAAAACGACAGCCGCGAGAAGTGCGCACGCAGAAAACCAAGATGGACGACACCCGGGAAGTTTAAATTCAAAAATGGGAACTTAGAAAAAAATCTGAAAAATTTCATATAGTAGGTAGGGACAATGGAAATCGCGTTAATCCATTCGGCGCGTAATTCCAGAAGCAAATTAAAAAGCGTAATTTAATCAGTAGCACATATGTAAATTACATATCAAACTTCATATGTGATTAATTAGATCAAAACGCGAAAATTAATTAGATCAATCGGCGAAATTAATTAGTTCAAACCGCGGATTTAATTCGCGGAATTCGCGAATTTAATTCGCGGTTTAATTCGCGGATTGCTCCAATTTAGGTGTCGCCATACTACTCTCATATTTCAACGAGTCCAAATCGGCTATTCAGATTACAGCTCTAAGACTGAAATTGCGAAGCCAGGAAAACCCTCAGTTATTTGCAATGGATAATTAGGACTCAAATATCTTCGATAAATCAACCATACAAATCCGCTAAAGCGGGAGTAAGCTGGGGCACTATTCTTGCCATCGTAAGTAACTATAAACTAGCTCTAAACTAAGGCAAAGGTTATACGAAGTAAGCACGCGAGATTAAGTCGAAGATGCTTGCAAAAAAACATCGCCGCAGATGCGCAGAAACAACTGACTTAGCCTAGTTACGCATGACAACGGATCGATAATCCATCTCGCGTAATTGACGGCCTTTCAAAATGAGTTCGGCGACCCCAACTACTGTACAAAGATGAGCTTTTCGGACAGGAGCGACATAACGCGGACAGTACAATTAATGGACCATTAAAGCGTAACGCATTTTACCCGTAGCAGGTTTCGGTGGAGAAAACTAAGTGAAACAATTTTTTGGCTTTGCCTAATTGTTTCGCCATTTATCCAATTATTTCAGGCTTAACCTGTATATTTTTAGTTAAATTATAATTCCTTTTGCATTTCGAATTCGTAAATTTTCCAAACCAACGCATTTTGTACCTGCATCAAGTTCTTATCGTTTGCGCAATGCCCTCTCTGACCCGCGCTATCTCTTATCAGAGTGCGAGCCTTCCTCGAGGAAACAAAATCTTTGTCCGGGCACTTTGCTGTCTTCGCTTGAGCCCGCCGATACCGGCGCGGCTAAGCCTTGTTTTTAATTAAGCCAAATTACGTGCGCTCAACCAATTTCAACGAGCAGTGTATTTTCTAAGGGCTGATTGTAATCAGGTACGATTGCGCTTTTTCTGTTTTATTATCTCCATACTAATTATATCTTTCTTAGCTCTTAATCTTAATTATCCGTTTCAACAACGAGTTTATCTCGGAGGCCAAGTCTTATCGCATTTTCGACACCTGCTGGGTCCGGCGTATTTGCTGCCGTTTGAAGATGCTATTGCAGCAATTTTCGGCGCTTCCCCAGCGACTTCAACAATGATTATTGCCGTTCACGTCCAGCTTACGTTTCGAGGTTAGTTAGTGCTACTCCGAGATTTATATTACTTCGACTTATTTTCAATACCAGAAATTTACATCTGTGTATTTTAAACCCGTCAATATTTAAAATTTAAATTCATACGTTTTGCCATTATTAACCTGTAATGTTCAATTTCATACATCCTGTTATTTTAATATTTAAAGTTTAATGCTCAGTTTTTAAAGTTGCTATTTTGATGTGTATTTCGACCCTCTGTAAAAGGTACAGTCACGCCTATTTATTTTCAATAGCCTAACAGAAGGTTTTATTAGATGACTGTGATAAGCTTATCCCACGAGTGTTTTTTGTAAAGTTTTTAAAATAACCCGAAAGGGGTTCTTAATTTTATGCGTGTCGAAACCTTCAGTTAAGATACACAATTTTGTCATTACATTATTTACATTTTAATTGTTCTGATTATTGATTATTGACATTTCAAAACTTCTTATTGTTGATTAATTAAACGCTAGTCACTTGCAATTTATTTTTCTTCTTGTTATTTGAAATCTTTTGATTTCTGGCGCCCATTTCCATTTTCCTTTCCTTTTTTGAAGACATTCCAGGGTACATAGCTGATGATCTGAACCTACGATCTAAGGCGGCCGATATTTGAGCTAGTTCGGCCATCGCGGTGAGTAAGAAACAGTTTTTCAGAGCTGCCGTGGTGTATAAATGGTAGGGGGGTTGATCTGCGATTTTTACTACCATTGCTTATTTTATTAATTAATCGCAGGTCGGCTTTCTTATTGTTTCACGCCCACGTTGGGCGCCAGTGAAACAATAAGAAAGCCGACCTGCGATTAATTAAAAAAATAAGCAATGGTAGTAAAAATCGCAGATCAACCCCCCTACCATTTATACACCACGGCAGCTCTGAAAAACTGTTTCTTACTCACCGCGATGGCCGACTAGCTCAAATATCGGCGGCCTTAGATCGTAGGTTCAGATCATCAGCTATGTACCCTGGAATGTCTTCAAAAAAGGAAAGGAAAATGGAAATGGGCGCCAGAAATCAAAAGATTTCAAATAACAAGAAGAAAAATAAATTGCAAGTGACTAGCGTTTAATTAATAACAATAAGAAGTTTTGAAATGTCAATAATCAATAATCAGGATAATTAAAATGTAAATAATGTAATGACATAATTGTGTATCTTAACTGAAGGTTTCGACACGCATAAAATTAAGAACCCCTTTCGGGTTATTTTAAAAACTTTACAAAAAACACTCGTGGGATAAGCTTATCACAGTCATCTAATAAAACCTTCTGTTAGGCTATTGAAAATAAATAGCGTGACTGTACCTTTTACAGAGGGTCGAAATACACATCAAAAATAGCAAAATTTATAAACTGAGCATAAAACTTTAAATATTAAAATAACAGGATGTATGAAATTGAACATTACAGGTTAATAATGGCAAAACGTATGAATTTAAATTTTACATATTGACGGGTTTAAAATACACAGATGTAAATTTCTGGTATTGAAAATAAGTCGAAGTAATATAAATCTCGGAGTAGCACCTACTAACCTCGAAACGTAAGCTGGACGTGAACGGCAATAATCATTGTTGAAGTCGCTGGGGAAGCGCCGAAAATTGCTGCAATAGCATCTTCAAACGGCAGCAAATACGCCGGACCCAGCAGGTGTCGAAAATGCGATAAGACTTGGCCTCCGAGATAAACTCGTTGTTGAAACGGATAATTAAGATTAAGAGCTAAGAAAGATATAATTAGTATGGAGATAATAAAACAGAAAAAGCGCAATCGTACCTGATTACAATCAGCCCTTAGAAAATACACTGCTCGTTGAAATTGGTTGAGCGCACGTAATTCGACATAATTAAAAACAAGGCTTAGCCGCGCCGGTATCGGCGGGCTCAAGCGAAGACAGCAAAGTGCCCGGACGAAGAATTTCGTTTCCTCGAGGAAGGCTCGCACTCTGATAAGAGATAGCGCGGGTCAGAGAGGGCATTGCGCAAACGATAAGAACTTGATGCAGGTACAAAATGCGTTGGTTTGGAAAATTTACGAATTCGAAATGCAAAAGGAATTATAATTTAACTAAAAATATACAGGTTAAGCCTGAAATAATTGGATAAATGGCGAAACAATTAGGCAAAGCCAAAAAATTGTTTCACTCCCCACGGCCAAAAGAAATAAAAAGGTTTAAATATGAAAACATTAAAAAAAATGTAGGAAACCAAAGAATTCGAGAATGAGATCGATGATGCCAACACCAAAAGCGAAACGCTATAGAAAAATCCTCTTTCGAGAAGATTAGCCAAGGGAAACAACCCTTATAAATCGGCTTAAAAATAACAGGGGCACCACATAGGACACCGCCAAAAAAAAAATAGACGTTCTGTCTAAACCGGACAGAAGCCTAAAAAAAACTGCTAAACAGCAAAAACGACTGCATCACATAGGACACAATCCACCAAAACTACAAACATCCGAAAAACTCACAAAAATCCGAAAAGCTCGCACCGCATCATCATCACTCACTCTAAATCTAAGATAACCCAATATAAAAAAAGTATGAAAGGGAAAAAATATCTTGAAAAAAATGAAACACAGTAAGTACTGCGACAAAAAGATTCGGGTGAAAACCCAGGAAAACATCCTAAAAACCATATGCCCGCCCCGAATTTAGGTAGAGACCCCAGAAGCCGGAAGGAACGACCGCACAACCACCAAACCCCGCTCGGACATTCAGCCAGTCGTCGCAGCTAGATGGAAAAGGCGCGCCGGTGACGGACTGAATGTGGCTCCCTCACTGAGTCGGATGGCAACACAATCGCTCGCCCCAACCCCCAGAAATCTCCACAAGGCCGAAAAAACCAACCCAAATACCAATAAAATGAAAAAACCCGAAACAAGTATAAAATCAAATAAAAAACAACATAGCTAACAAGCCATGAACAACGATTTCAAAAACAAATCGGTCAAGGTACTAAGCGAACACAAGCACGGATGGGGAAAGCACTCTAAAAAATATCCCAAAATATGGAAAGAAACGAGCCCAACTGCTAGCGTTGCTTAGAGAGAGAACAAGATGACGTTGCTCCTCAATGGTGACCTTCCCTGCATGCCCAACCTACCACCCTATACGTTACAAAGGGGAAGAACTAGATAATGAAGTTCCCAAACGGTGACCTTCCCTGCATGCCCAACCTACCACCCTAACGGTATAAGAGGAGAAAACAAGATGAAAGCGTTTCCTAATAGTGACCTACCCTACAAATGCCCAACCAACCACCCTAGCAAGAAACAAAAAGCACAAAAAACAAGTTTTTAAAAGAGACACTGTAGGTGTTTCCACGGTCACAATATCCTATAATACCATAGTCCAAATCCAAATAAGCGAAGCGCTTTTGAAAAAATCCTCAAATGAGACGGAAGTAATGGTAAGTAAAAGGAAAGTGAAAAGCACTAGAATGCAAGATCCATAGGGAACATACCCTACAGCAACTTTTAAAAACAGAAGAAAAAACAGGACATAAGGAAAAGAGAAAAGGAAAGAGAGGAAAATGAACCAAAAAACCAGAGTTCGGAAAAACTCACGCTGCCACACCCACTCATCCAAGCTTCGACTGGCTAGGTCTGCTATTCCATGCCGTGACCCGGGTTTACGGGGACATGGACACGCTTAAAGAAGAGGAAACACAAGGAAAGCAAATCGCCTTCAATCGCAAGGAAAATCCGCACTCAAAATAGATGCGTAAAAAGACGCAAAAAATTGCATTAAAACAATGCGAAACAAGATGCAATAGCGCATCTAAACCGACGCAAAAAATATCTCCTGTCACGTCTAACAGAAGAAAAACCTGCACCACATCGGACACAGAAAAAAATATAGACACCCTGTTTACACCGAACAGGGGCCTAAAACAAGGACTGCCTCACATCGGACGCAGCCAACAAGAAACTCGCATCCAAAAATCGCATCCAAAAAGGAAATGCATAATAACGCATTCAAAAAAATTATTAGCCAGAAATACAACCCGGAAACAACCCGTCGAGACCCTGAGTAAACACAAGTACGGTGAGGCAATTACTTAAAAATTTCTAAAGATGGAGTAAACAACACCAAACCGCACAAGTAATTCACGCAGGCCCTCGACCCACCGATAAACAACCAAAGGAAAGATAAGGAAAAACAGACATACTACATACCAAAGCACACACGCAACCAATCAAAGAAACTATTCAGAAACCTCACTCACCAAAGCATACCCTTTCAACAAAGTCCATCACACTACCTATAAACATACTGCTAAACCAATCATTCGTCAAGAAAGATGAGGGAAGACAAGTCAATAAACAACCGAACGAAAGGATAAGTAAAGAGTGGAAAGGAAAAGAATATCAAACATTAATACGTGCGCTACAACAAGATGTGAAAATTACAAAAGTGAATAGAAAAATGAATACAAAATTAGATATTGATAAATAAAGACATCCAGGTAAACACAGCTGATGTAACTACCAAAATCGAGCCCCATAGCGTTGGTCGCGCCAGTGAAACAATAAGAAAGCCGACCTGCGATTAATTAATAAAATAAGCAATGGTAGTAAAAATCGCAGATCAACCCCCCTACCATTTATACACCACGGCAGCTCTGAAAAACTGTTTCTTACTCACCGCGATGGCCGACTAGCTCAAATATCGGCGGCCTTAGATCGTAGGTTCAGATCATCAGCTATGTACCCTGGAATGTCTTCAAAAAAGGAAAGTAAAATGGAAATGAGCGCCAGAAATCAAAAGATTTCAAATAACAAGAAGAAAAATAAATTGCAAGTGACTAGCGTTTAATTAATCAACAATAAGAAGTTTTGAAATGTCAGTAATCAACAATCAGGATAATTAAAATGTAAATAATGTAATGACAAAATTGTGTATCTTAACTGAAGGTTTCGACACGCATAAAATTAAGAACCCCTTTCGGGTTATTATAATAACTTTACAAAAAACACTCGTGGGATAAGCTTATCACAGTCATCTAATAACACCTTCTGTTAGGCTATTGAAAATAAATAGCGTGACTGTACCTTTTACATAGGGTCGAAACACACATCAAAAATAGCAACTTTAAAAACTGAGCATAAAACTTTAAATATTAAAATAACAGGAAGTATGAAATTGAACATTACAGGTTAATAATGGCAAAACGTATGAATTTAAATTTTAAATATTGACGGGTTTAGAATACACAGATGTGAATTTCTGGTATTGAAAATAAGTCGAAGTAATATAAATCTCGGAGTAGCACTAACTAACCTCGAAACGTAAGCTGGACGTGAACGGCAATAATCATTGTTGAAGTCGCCGGGGAAGCGCCGAAAATTGCTGCAATAGCATCTTCAAACGGCAGCAAATACGCCGGACCCAGCAGGTGTCGAAAATGCGATAAGACTTGGCCTCCGAGATAAACTCGTTGTTGAAACGGATAATTAAGATTAAGAGCTAAGAAAGATATAATTAGTATGGAGATAATAAAACAGAAAAAGCGCAATCGTACCTGATTACAATCAGCCCTTAGAAAATACACTGCTCGTTGAAATTGGTTGAGCGCACGTAATTCGACATAATTAAAAACAAGGCTTAGCCGCGCCGGTATCGACGGGCTCAAGCGAAGACAGCAAAGTGCCCGGACGAAGAATTTCGTTTCCTCGAGGAAGGCTCGCACTCTGATAAGAGATAGCGCGGGTCAGAGAGGGCATTGCGCAAACGATAAGAACTTGATGCAGGTACAAAATGCGTTGGTTTGGAAAATTTACGAATTCGAAATGCAAAAGGAATTATAATTTAACTAAAAATATACAGGTTAAGCCTGAAATAATTGGATAAATGGCGAAACAATTAGGCAAAGCCAAAAAATTGTTTCAGACTTCCTAGATGTCCCATATGTCCTTAACGTCCCAGACGTCCCAGATATCCCATATGTCCCTAATGTCCCAGGCGTCCTAAATGTCCCATATGTCATTAACGTCCCATACGTCCCAGATGTCCTATATGTCCCATATGTCCCTAATGTCCCAGGCGTCCCAGATGTCCCATATATCACATATATCCCTAATGTCCCAGGCGTCCCAAATGTCCCATATGTCCTTAATGTCCTAGACGTCCCAGACGTCCTAGATGTTCCATATGTCCTTAACGTCCTAGACGTCCCAGATGTCCCATATGTCCCTAATGTCCCAGGCGTCTTAGATGTTCCATATGTCCCTAACGTCCCAGACGTCCTAAATGTCCCATATGTCCCTAACGTCCCAGACGTCCCAGCTGTCCCGTATGTTCCTAACGTCCCAGACGTCCTAGACGTCCTAGATGTCCCATATGTCCTTAACGTCCCAGACGTCCTAGATGTCCTATATGTCCCTAGCGTCCCAGACGTCCTAGACGTCCTAGTTGTCACATATGTCCTTAACGTCCCAGACTACCCAGATGGCCCATATGTCCCTAATGTCCCAGGCGTCCTAAATGTCCCATATGTCCTTAACGTCCCAGACGTCCCAGACGTCCTAGATGTCCCACATGTCCTTAACGTCCCAGACGTCCCTGACGTCCTAGATGTCCCATATGTCTTTAACGTCCCAGACGTCTTAGATGTCCTATATGTCCCTAACGTCCCAGACGTCCCAGACGTCCCAGATGTCCCATATGTCATATATGTCCCTAATGTCCCAGGCGTCCCAGATGTCCCATATGTCCCATATGTCCCTAATGTCCTAGGCGTCCTAAATGTCCCATATGTCCTTAACGTCCCAGACGTCCCAGACGTCCTAGATGTCCCACATGTCCTTAACGTCCCAGACGTCCCTGACGTCCTAGATGTCCCATATGTCTTTAACGTCCCAGACGTCTTAGATGTCCTATATGTCCCTAACGTCCCAGACGTCCCAGACGTCCCAGATGTCCCATATGTCATATATGTCCCTAATGTCCCAGGCGTCCCAGATGTCCCATATGTCCCATATGTCCCTAATGTCCAAGGCGTCCTAAATGTCCCATATGTCCTTAACGTCCCAGACGTTCCAGATGTCCTAGATGTCCCATATGTCCTTAACGTCCTAGACGTCCGAGACGTCCCAGATGTCCCATATGTTCTATATGTCCTTAATGTCCTAGGCGTCCTAAATGTCCCATATGTCCTTAACGTCCCAGACGTTCCAGACGTCCTAGATGTCCCATATGTCCTTAACGTCCCAGACGTCCGAGACGTCCCAGATGTCCCATATGTCCCATATGTCCCTAATGTCCCAGGCGTCCTAAATGTCCCATATGTCCTTAACGTCCCAGACGTTCCAGACGTCCTAGATGTCCCATATGTCCTTAACGTCCCAGACGTCCGAGACGTCCCAGATGTCCCATATGTCCCATATGTCCCTAATGTCCTAGGCGTCCTAAATGTCCCATATGTCCTTAACGTCCCAGACGTCCCAAACGTCCTAGATGTCCCACATGTCCTTAACGTCCCAGACGTCCCTGACGTCCTAGATGTCCCATATGTCTTTAACGTCCCAGACGTCTTAGATGTCCTATATGTCCCTAACGTCCCAGACGTCCCAGACGTCCCAGATGTCCCATATGTCATATATGTCCCTAATGTCCCAGGCGTCCCAGATGTCCCATATGTCCCATATGTCCCTAATGTCCCAGGCGTCCTAAATGTCCCATATGTCCTTAACGTCCCAGACGTCCCAGACGTCCTAAATGTCCCATATATCCCTAACGGCCCAGACGTCCCAGACGTCCTAGATGTCTCATATGTCCCTAACGTCCCAGACGTCCTAGATGTCCTATATGTCCCTAACGGCCCAGACGTCCCAGACGTCCTAGATGTCCCATATGTCCTTAACGTCCTAGACGACCCAGATGTCCCATTTGTCCCTAATGCCCAGGCGTCCTAAATGTCCCATATATCCCTAACGTCCCAGACGTCTCAGCTGTCCCGTATGTCCCTGACGTCTCAGACTTCCCAGATGTCCCATATGTCCCTAACGTCCCAGACGTCCCAGATGTCCCATATGTCCTTAACGTCCCAGACGTCCTAGATGTCCCATATGCCCTTAACGTCCCAGACGTCCCAGATGTCCCATATGTCCCTAACGTTCCAGACGTCCCAGATGTCCCAAATGTATTATATCTCCCTAATGTCCCAGGCGTCCCAGATGTCCCATATGTCCAATATATCCCTAATGTCCCAGACGTCCCAAATGTCCCATATGTCGTTAACGTCCCAGGCGTCCCAGATGTCCCATATGTCCCCAACGTCCCAGACGTGCCAGATGTCCCTAATGTCCCAGGCGTCCTAGATATTCCATATGACCCTAACGTGCAAGACGTCCTAAATGTCCCATATGTTTCTAACTTCCCAGACGTCCCAGCTGTCCCATATGTCCCATATGTCCCATATGTCCCATATGTCCCTAATGTCCTAGGCGTCCTAAATGTCCCATATGTCCTTAACGTCCCAGACGTCCCAGACGTCCTAGATGTCCCACATGTCCTTAACGTCCCAGACGTCCCTGACGTCCTAGATGTCCCATATGTCTTTAACGTCCCAGACGTCTTAGATGTCCTATATGTCTATAACGTCCCAGACGTCCCAGACGTCCCAGATGTCCCATATGTCATATATGTCCCTAATGTCCCAGGCGTCCCAGATGTCCCATATGTCCCATATGTCCCTAATGTCCCAGGCGTCCTAAATGTCCCATATGTCCTTAACGTCCCAGACGTCCCAGACGTCCTAAATGTCCCATATATCCCTAACGTCCCAGACGTCTCAGCTGTCCCGTATGTCCCTGACGTCTCAGACTTCCCAGATGTCCCATATGTCCCTAACGTCCCAGACGTCCCAGATGTCCCATATGTCCCTAACGTTCCAGACGTCCCAGATGTCCCAAATGTATTATATCTCCCTAATGTCCCAGGCGTCCCAGATGTCCCATATGTCCAATATATCCCTAATGTCCCAGGCGTCCTAAATGCCCCATATGTCCCTAACGTCCCAGACGTCCCAAATGTCCCATATGTCGTTAACGTCCCAGTCGTCCCAGATGTCCCATATGTCCCCAACGTCCCAGACGTGCCAGATGTCCCTAATGTCCCAGGCGTCCTAGATATTCCATATGTCCCTAACGTGCAAGACGTCCTAAATGTCCCATATGTTTCTAACTTCCCAGACGTCCCAGCTGTCCCGCATGTCCCTAACGTCCCAGGCGTCCCAGACGTCCTAGATATCCCATATGTCCCTAACGTCCCAGACGTCCTAGATGTCCTATATGTCCCTAACGTCCTAGACGTCCCAGATGTTCCATATGTCTCATATGTCCCTAATGTCCCAGGCGTCCTAGATGTTGCATATGTCCCTAACGTCCCAGACGTACTAAATGTCCCATATGTCCCTAACGTTTCAGACGTCCCAGATGTTCCATATGTCCCTAACATCCCAAACATCCTAGATGTCGAATATGTCTTTAACGTCCTAGACGTACCAGATATCCCATATGTCTCTAACGTCCCAGACGTAACTGATGTCCCATATGTCCCTAAGGTCCCAGGCGTCCCTGATGTCCCATATGTCCCATATGTCCCTAATGTCCCAGGCGTCCCAAATGTCCCATATGTCCTTAACGTCCTAGACGTCCCAGACGTCCTAGATGTCCCATATGTACTTAACGTCCTAGACGTCCCAGATGTCCCATTTGTCCCTAATGTCCCAGGCGTCTTAGATGTTCCATATGTCCCTAACGTCCCAGACGTCCTAAATGTCCCATATGTTCCTAACGTCCCAGACGTCCCAGCTGTCCCGTATGTTCCTAACGTCCAGACGTCCTAGACGTCCTAGATGTCTCATATGTCCCTAACGTCCCAGACGTCCTAGATGTCCTATATGTCCCTAACGGCCCAGACGTCCCAGACGTCCTAGATGTCCCATATGTCCTTAACGTCCGAGACGTCCCAGATGTCTCATATGACCCTAACGTCCCAGACGTCCCAGATGTCCTATATGTCCTATATGTCCCTAATGTCTCAGGCGTCCTAGATGTTTCATATGTCCCTAACGTCCAAGACGTCCTAAATGTCCCATATGTCCCTAACGTCCCAGACGTCCCAGCTGTCCCGTATGTTCCTAACGTCCAGACGTCCTAGACGTCCTAGATGTCCCATATGTCCTTAACGTCCCAGACGTCCCAGATGTCCTATATGTCTCTTAAGTCCCAGACGTCCTAGATGTCCCATATGTCCTAAACGTCAAAGACGTCCCAGATGTCTCATATGTCCTTAAGGTCCCAGACGTCCCAGACGTCCTAGATGTCCCATATGTCTTTAACGTCCCAGACGTCCCAGATGTCCCATATGTCCCTAACGTCCCAGACGTCCCAGATGTCCCATATGTCCCATCTGTCCCTAATGTCCCAGGCTTCCTAAATGTCCCATATGTTTTTAACGTCCCAGGCGTCCCAGACGTCCTAGATGTCCCATATGTCCTTAACGTCCGAGACGTCCCAGATGTCTCATATGACCCTAACGTCCCAGACGTCCCAGATGTCCTATATGTCCTATATGTCCCTAATGTCTCAGGCGTCCTAGATGTTTCATATGTCCCTAACGTCCAAGACGTCCTAAATGTCCCATATGTCCCTAACGTCCCAGACGTCCCAGCTGTCCCGTATGTCCCTAACGTCCCAGACGTCCTAGATGTCCCATACGTCTCTAACGTCCCAGACGTCCTAGATGTCCTATATGTCCCTAACGTTCCAGACGTCCCAGACGTCCCAGATGTCCCATATGTCCCATATGTCCCTAATGTCCCAGGCGTCCCAGATGTCCCATATGTTCCATATGTCCCTAATGTCCCAGGCGTCCTAAATGTCCCATATGTCCTTAACGTCCCAGACGTTCCAGACGTCCTAGATGTCCCATATGTCCTTAACGTCCCAGACGTCCGAGACGTCCCAGATGTCCCATATGTCCCATATGTCCCTAATGTCCTAGGCGTCCTAAATGTCCCATATGTCCTTAACGTCCCAGACGTCCCAGACGTCCTAGATGTCCCACATGTCCTTAACGTCCCAGACGTCCCTGACGTCCTAGATGTCCCATATGTCTTTAACGTCCCAGACGTCTTAGATGTCCTATATGTCCCTAACGTCCCAGACGTCCCAGACGTCCCAGATGTCCCATATGTCATATATGTCCCTAATGTCCCAGGCGTCCCAGATGTCCCATATGTCCCATATGTCCCTAATGTCCCAGGCGTCCTAAATGTCCCATATGTCCTTAACGTCCCAGACGTCCCAGACGTCCTAAATGTCCCATATATCCCTAACGTCCCAGACGTCTCAGCTGTCCCGTATGTCCCTGACGTCTCAGACTTCCCAGATGTCCCATATGTCCCTAACGTCCCAGACGTCCCAGATGTCCCATATGTCCTTAACGTCCCAGACGTCCTAGATGTCCCATATGCCCTTAACGTCCCAGACGTCCCAGATGTCCCATATGTCCCTAACGTTCCAGACGTCCCAGATGTCCCAAATGTATTATATCTCCCTAATGTCCCAGGCGTCCCAGATGTCCCATATGTCCAATATATCCCTAATGTCCCAGACGTCCCAAATGTCCCATATGTCGTTAACGTCCCAGACGTCCCAGATGTCCCATATGTCCCCAACGTCCCAGACGTGCCAGATGTCCCTAATGTCCCAGGCGTCCTAGATATTCCATATGTCCCTAACGTGCAAGACGTCCTAAATGTCCCATATGTTTCTAACTTCCCAGACGTCCCAGCTGTCCCGCATGTCCCTAACGTCCCAGGCGTCCCAGACGTCCTAGATGTCCCATATGTCCCTAACGTCCCAGACGTCCTAGATGTCCTATATGTCCCTAACGTCCTAGACGTCCCAGATGTTCCATATGTCTCATATGTCCCTAATGTCCCAGGCGTCCTAGATGTTGCATATGTCCCTAACGTCCCAGACGTACTAAATGTCCCATATGTCCCTAACGTTTCAGACGTCCCAGATGTTCCATATGTCCCTAACATCCCAAACATCCTAGATGTCGAATATGTCTTTAACGTCCTAGACGTACCAGATATCCCATATGTCTCTAACGTCCCAGACGTAACTGATGTCCCATATGTCCCATATGTCCCTAAGGTCCCAGGCGTCCCTGATGTCCCATATGTCCCATATGTCCCTAATGTCCCAGGCGTCCCAAATGTCCCATATGTCCTTAACGTCCTAGACGTCCCAGACGTCCTAGATGTTCCATATGTCCTTAACGTCCTAGACGTCCCAGATGTCCCATTTGTCCCTAATGTCCCAGGCGTCTTAGATGTTCCATATGTCCCTAACGTCCCAGACGTCCTAAATGTCCCATATGTTCCTAACGTCCCAGACGTCCCAGCTGTCCCGTATGTTCCTAACGTCCAGACGTCCTAGACGTCCTAGATGTCTCATATGTCCCTAACGTCCCAGACGTCCTAGATGTCATATATGTCCCTAACGGCCCAGACGTCCCAGACGTCCTAGATGTCCCATATGTCCTTAACGTCCCAGACGTCCCAGATGTCCTATATGTCTCTTAAGTCCCAGACGTCCTAGATGTCCCATATGTCCTAAACGTCAAAGACGTCCCAGATGTCTCATATGTCCTTAAGGTCCCAGACGTCCCAGACGTCCTAGATGTCCCATATGTCTTTAACGTCCCAGACGTCCCAGATGTCCCATATGTCCCTAACGTCCCAGACGTCCCAGATGTCCCATATGTCCCATATGTCCCTAATGTCCCAGGCTTCCTAAATGTCCCATATGTTTTTAACGTCCCAGGCGTCCCAGACGTCCTAGATGTCCCATATGTCCTTAACGTCCGAGACGTCCCAGATGTCTCATATGACCCTAACGTCCCAGACGTCCCAGATGTCCTATATGTCCTATATGTCCCTAATGTCTCAGGCGTCCTAGATGTTTCATATGTCCCTAACGTCCAAGACGTCCTAAATGTCCCATATGTCCCTAACGTCCCAGACGTCCCAGCTGTCCCGTATGTCCCTAACGTCCCAGACGTCCTAGATGTCCCATATGTCTCTAACGTCCCAGACGTCCTAGATGTCCTATATGTCCCTAACGTTCCAGACGTCCCAGACGTCCCAGATGTCCCATATGTCCCATATGTCCCTAATGTCCCAGGCGTCCCAGATGTCCCATATGTTCCATATGTCCCTAATGACCCAGGCGTCCTAAATGTCCCATATGTCCTTAACTTTCCAGACGTACCAGACGTTCTAGATGTCCCATATGTCCTTAACGTCCCAGACGTCCCAAATGTCCCATATTTCCCTAACGTCCCAGACGTCCCAGATGTCCCATATGTCCCATATGTCCCTAATGTCCCTAATGTCCCAGGCGTCCTAGATGTTCTATATGTCCCTAACGTCCCAGACGTTCTAAATGTCCCATATGTTCCTAACGTCCCAGACGTCCCAACTGTCCCGTATGTCCCTAACGTCCCAGACGTCCCAGACGACCTACATGTCCCATATATCCTTAACGTCTCAGACGTCCCAGATGTCCCATATGTCCCTAACGTTTCAGACGTCCCAGTTGTCCCATATGTCCCATATGTCCCTAATGTCCCAGGCGTCCCAGATGTCCCATTTGTCCCATATGTCCCTAATGTCCCAGGCGTCCTAAATGTCCCATATGTCCTTAACGTCCCAGACGTCCCAGACGTCCTAGAAGTCCCATATGTCCTTAACGTCCCAGACGTCACAGATGTCCCATATGTCCCATATGTCCCTAACGTCCCAGCCGTCCCAGATGTCCCATTTGTCCCATATGTTCCTAATGTCCCAGGCGTCCTAAATGTCCCATATGTCCTTAACGTCCCAGACGTCCCAGACGTCCTAGATGTCCCGTATGTCCCTAACGTCCCAGACGTCCCAAACGTCCTAGATGTCCCATATGTCCTTAACGTCCTAGACTTCCTAGATGTCCCATATGTCCTTAACGTCCCAGACGTCCCAGATATCCCATATGTCCCTAATGTCCCAGACGTCCTAGATGTCCCGTATGTCCCTAACGTCCCAGACGTCCCAGACGTCCTAGATGTCCCATATGTCCTTAACGTTCTAGAGTTCCTAGATGTCCCATATGTAATTAACGTCCCAGATGTCCCATATGTCCCATATGTCAGTAATGTCCCACGCGTCCCAGATGTCCCATATATCACATATATCCCTAATGTCCCAGGCGTCCCAAATGTCCCATATGTCCTTAACGTCCTAGACGTCCCAGACGTCCTAGATGTCCCATATGTCCTTAACGTCCTAGACGTCCCAGATGTCCCATATGTCCCTAATGTCCCAGGCGTCTTAGATGTTCCATATGTCCCTAACGTCCCAGACGTCCTAAATGTCCCATATGTCCCTAACGTCCCAGACGTCCCAGCTGTCCCGTATGTTCCTAACGTCCCAGACGTCCTAGACGTCCTAGATGTCCCATATGTCCCTAACGTCCCAGACGTCCTAGATGTCCTATATGTCCCTAGCGTCCCAGACGTCCCAGACGTCCTAGATGACCCATATGTCCTTAACGTCCCAGACGTAGCAGATGTCCTATATGTCTCTAAAGTCTCAGACGTCCTAGACGTCCTAGTTGTCCCATATGTCCTTAACGTCCCAGACGTCTCAGATCGCCCATATGTCCCTAACGTCTCAGGCGTCCTAGATGTCTCATATGTCCTTAAGGTCCCAGATGTCTCAGACGTCCTAGATGTCCCATATGTCCTTAACGTCCCAGACGTCCCAGATGTCCCATATGTCCCTAACGTCCCAGACGTCCCAGATGTCCCATATGTCCCATATGTCCCTAATGTCCCAGGCGTTCTAAATGTCCCATATGTTTTTAACGTCCCAGACGTCCCAGACGTCCTAGATGTCCCATATGTTCTTAACGTCCCAGACGTCCCAGATGTCTCATATGACCCTACCGTCCCAGACGTCCCAGATGTCTCATATGTCCTATATGTCCCTAATGTCCCAGGCGTCCTAAATGTCCCATATGTCCTTAACGTCCCAGACGTCCCAGATGTCCCATATGTCCCATATGTCCCTAATGTCCCAGGCGTCCCAGATGTCCCATATGTCACATATATCCCTAATGTCCCAGGCGTCCCAAATGTCCCATATGTCCTTAACGTCCTAGACGTCCCAGACGTCCTAGATGTCCCATATGTCTTTAACGTCCTAGACGTCCCAGATGTCCCATATGTCCCTAACGTCCCAGACGTCCCAGATGTCCTATATGTCCCTAATGTCCCAGGCGTCTTAGATGTTCCATATGTCCCTAACGTCCCAGACGTCCTAAATGTCCCATATGTCCCTAACGTCCCAGACGTCCCAGCTGTCCCGTATGTTCCTAACGTCCCAGACGTCCTAGACGTCCTAGATGTCCAATATGTCCCTAACGTCCTAGACGTCCTAGATGTCCTATATGTCGCTAGCGTCCCAGACGTCCCAGACGTCCTATACGTCTCTAACGTCCCAGACGTCCTAGACGTCTCTAACGTCCCAGACGTCCTAGACGTCCTAGTTGTCCCATATGTCCTTAACGTCCCAGATGTCCCATATGTCCCTAACGTCTCAGGCGTCCTAGATGTCTCATATGTCCTTAGGGTCCCAGACGTTCCAGACGTCCTAGATGTCCTAGTTGTCCTATATGTCCTTATCGTCCCAGACGTCCCAGATGGCCTATATGTCTCTAACGACCCAGACGTCCTAGACGTCCTAGTTGTCCTATATGTCCTTAACGTCCCAGATGTCCCATATGTCCCTAACGTCTCAGGCATCCTAGATGTCTCATATGTCCTTAAGGTCCCAGACGTCCCAGACGTCCTAGATGTCCCATATGTCCTTAACGTCCCAGACGTCCCAGATGGCCTATATGTCTCTAACGACCCAGACGTCCTAGACGTCCTAGTTGTCTTATATGTCCTTAACGTCCCAGATGTCCCATATGTCCCTAACGTCTCAGGCATCCTAGATGTCTCATATGTCCTTAAGGTCCCAGACGTTCCATATGTCCCTAACGTCTCAGGCATCCTAGATGTCTCATATGTCCTTAAGGTCCCAGACGTCCCAGACGTCCTAGTTGTCCCATATGTCCTTATCGTCCCAGACGTCCCAGATGGCCTATATGTCTCTAACGACCCAGACGTCCTAGACGTCCTAGTTGTCCCATATGTCCTTATCGTCCCAGACGTCCCAGATGGCCTATATGTCTCTAACGTCCCAGACGTCCTAGTCGTCCTAGTTGTCCCATATGTCCTTATCGTCCCAGACGTCCCAGATGGCCTATATGTCTCTAACGACCCAGACGTCCTAGACGTCCTAGTTGTCCTATATGTCCTTAACGTCCCAGATGTCCCATATGTCCCTAACGTCTCAGGCATCCTAGATGTCTCATATGTCCTTAAGGTCCCAGACGTCCCAGACGTCCTAGATGTCCCATATGTCCTTAACGTCCCAGACGTCCCAGATGTCACATATGTCCCTAACGTCCCAGACGTCCCAGATATCCCATATGTCCCATATGTCCCTAATGTTCCAGGCGTCCTAAATGTTTCATATGTCTTTAACGTCCCAGACGTCCCAGATGTCTCATATGACCCTAACGTCCCAAACGTCCCAGATGTCCCATATGTCCTATATGTCCCTAATGTTCCAGGCGTCCTAGATGTTCCATTTGTCCCTAACCTCTCAGACGTCCTAAATGTCCCATATGTCCCTAACGTCCCAGACGTCCCAGCTGTCCCGTATGTCCTTAACGTCCCAGATGTCCCAGACGTCCTAGATGTCCCATATGTCCATAACGTCCCAGACGTCCTAGACGTCCCATATGTCCCATATGTCCCATATGTCCCTAATGTCCCAGACGTCCTAAGTGTTCCATATGTCCCTAACGTCCCAGACGTCCTAAATGCCCCATATGTCCCTAACGTCCCACACGTCCCAGCTGTCCCGTATGTCCCTAACGTCCCAGACGTCCCAGATGTTTCATATGTCCCTAACGTCCTAGACGTCCCAGATGTCCCATATGTCCCTAATGTCCCAGACGTCCCAGATGTCCCATATGTCCCTAACGTCCCAGACGTCCTAGATGTCCCATATGCCCTTAACGTCCCAGACGTCCCAGATGTCCCATATGTCCCTAACGTCCCACACGTCCCAGCTGTCCCGTATGTCCCTAACGTCCCAGACGTCCCAGACGTCCTAGATGTCCCATATGTCCCTAACGTCCCAGACTTCCCAGATGTTTCATATGTCCCTAACGTCCTAGACGTCCCAGATGTCCCATATGTCCCTAATGTCCCAGACGTCCCAGCTGTCCCGTATGTCCCTAACGTCCCAGACGTCCCAGACGTCCTAGATGTCCCATATGTCCCTAACGTCCCAGACTTCCCAGATGTTTCATATGTCCCTAACGTCCTAGACGTCCCAGATGTCCCATATGTCCCTAATGTCCCAGACGTCCCAGATGTCCCATATGTCCCTAACGTCCCAGACGTCCCAGATTTCCCATATGTCCCTAACGTACTAGACGTCCTAGATGTCCCATACGTCTTTAACGTCCCAGACGTCCCAGATGCCCCATATGTCCCTAACGACCCAGAGGTCCCAGATGTCCCATATGTCCCATATGTCCCTAATGTCCCAGGCGTCCCAGATGTCCCATATGTCCCATATGTCCCTAATGTCGCAGGCGTCCTGAATGTCCCATACGTCCTTAACGTCCCAGACGTCCCAGACGTCCCAGACGTCCTAGATGTCCCATATGTCCTTAACGTCCTAGACATCCCGAATGTCCCATATGTCCCTAACGTCCCAGACGTCCCAGATGTCCCATATGTCCCATATATCTCTAATGTCCCAGGCGTCCCAGATGTCCCATATGTTCCATATATCCCTAATGTCCCAGACGTCCTAAATGTCCCATATGTCCTTAACGTCCTAGTCGTCCCAGACGTGCTAGATGTCCCATATGTCCTTAACCTACCAGACGCTTCAGATGTCCCATATGTCCCTAATGTCCCAGGAGTCCTAAATGTCCCATATGTCCTAAACGTCCCAGACGTCCCAGACGTCCTAGATGTCCCATATGTCTTTAACGTCCCAGACGTCCCAGATGTCCCATATGTCCCTAACGTCCCAGACGTCCCAGAAGTCCCATATGTCCTATATGTCCCTAATGTCCCAGGCGTCCTAAATGTCCCATATTTCCTTAACGTCCCACACGTCCCAGACGTCCTAGATGTCCCATATATCCTTAACGTCCCAGACGTCCCAGATGTCCCATATGTTCCTAACGTCCCAGACGTCCCAGATGTCCCATATGTCCCATATGTCCCTAATGTCCCAGGCGTCCTAGATGTTCCATATGTCCCTAGCGTCGCAGACGTCCTAAATGTCCCATATGTCCCTAACGTCCCAGACGTTCAGCTGTCCCGTATGTCCCTAACGTCCCAGACGTCCCAGACGTCTTAGATGTCCCATATGTCCTTAACGTCCCAGACTTCCTAGATGTCCCATATGTCCTAAACGTCCCAGACGTCCCAGATATCCCATATGTCCCTAATGTCCCAGGCGTCCTAAATGTCCCATATGTCCTTAACGTCCCAGACGTCCCAGATGTCCCATATGTCCCATATGTCCCTAATGTCCCACGCGTCCCAGATGTCCCATATGTCACATATATCCCTAATGTCCCAGGCGTCCCAAATGTCCTATATGTCTTTAACGTCCTAGACGTCCCAGACGTCCTAGATGTCCCATATGTCCTTAACGTCCTAGACGTCCCAGATGTCCCATATGTCCCTAATGTCCCACTCGTCTTAGATGTTCCATATGTCCCTAGCGTCCCAGACGTCCTAAATGTCCCATATGTCCCTAACGTCCCAGACGTCCCAGCTGTCCCGTATGTTCCTAACGTTCCAGACGTCCTAGACGTCCTAGATGTCCCATATGTCCCTAACTTCCCAGACGTCCTAGATGTCCTATATGTCCCTAGCGGCCCAGACGTCCCAGACGTCCTAGATGTCCCATATGTCCTTAACGTCCCAGACGTCCCAGATGTCCTATATGTCTCTAAAGTCCCAGACGTCCTAGATGTCCCATATTTCCTTAACGTCCCAGACGTCCCAGATGTCTCATATGTCCTTAAGGTCCTAGACGTCCCAGTCGTCCTAGATGACCTATATGCCCTTAACGTCCCAGACGTCCCAGATGTCCCATATGTCCCTAACGTCCCAGACGTCCCAGATGTCCCATATGTCCCATATGTCCCTAATGTCCCAGGCGTCCTAAATGTCCCATATGTTTTTAAAGTCCCAGACGTCCCAGACGTCTTAGATGTCCCATATGTCCTTAACGTCCCAGACGTCCCAGATATCTCATATGACCCTAACGCCCCAGACGTCCCAGATGTCCCATATGTCCTATATGTCCCTAATGTCCCAGGCGTCCTAGATGTTTCATATGTCCCTAACATCCAAGACGTCCTAAATGTCCCATATGTCCCTAACGTCCCAGACGTCCCAGACGTCCCAGATGTCCCATATGTCCCATATGTCCCTAATGTACCAGGCGTCAAAGATGTCCCATATGTTCCATATGTCCCTAATGACCCAGGCGTCCTAAATGTCCCATATGTCCTTAACTTTCCAGACGTACCAGACGTTCTAGATGTCCCATATGTCCTTAACGTCCCAGACGTCCCAAATGTCCCATATTTCCCTAACGTCCCAGACGTCCCAGATGTCCCATATGTCCCATATGTCCCTAATGTCCCAGGCGTCCTAGATGTTCTATATGTCCCTAACGTCCCAGATGTTCTAAATGTCCCATATGTTCCTAACGTCCCAGACGTCCCAACTGTCCCGTATGTCCCTAACGTCCCAGACGTCCCAGACGACCTACATGTCCCATATGTCCTTAACGTCTCAGACGTCCCAGATGTCCCATATGTCCCTAACGTCCCAGACGTCCCAGATGTCCCATATGTCCCATATGTCCCTAATGTCCCAGGCGTCCCAGATGTCCCATTTGTCCCATATGTCCCTAATGTCCCATTCGTCCTAA
This sequence comes from Agriotes lineatus, assembly GCA_940337035.1. Lineage (NCBI taxonomy): Eukaryota > Metazoa > Arthropoda > Insecta > Coleoptera > Elateridae > Agriotes > Agriotes lineatus. Next base: position 46,133 of record CALNHX010008666.1, read on the forward strand.
ATGTCCCATATGTCCTTAACGTCTTAAACGTCCCAGACGTCCTAGATGTCCCATATGTCCTTAACGTCCCAGACGTCACAGATGTCCCATATGTCCCATATGTCCCTAATGTCCCAGGCGTCCTAAATGCGTCATATATCCTTAACGTCCCAGACGTCCCAGACGTCCTAGATGTCCCATATGTCCTTAACGTCCCAAACGTCCCAGATGACGCATATGTCCCTAACGTCCCAGACGTCCCAGATGTCCCATACATCCCATAGGTCCCTAATGTCCCAGGCGTCCCAGATGTCCCATATGTCCCATATGTCCCTAATGTTCCAGGCGTCCTAAATGTCCCATATGTCCTTAACGTCCCAGACGTACCAGACGTCCTAGATGTCCCATATGTCCTTAACGTCCCAGACGTCTCAGATGTCCCATATGTCCTTAACGTCCCAGGCGTCCTAGATGTTCCCAATGTCCCTAACGTCCCAGACGTCCTAAATGTCCCGTATGTCCCTAACGTCGCAGACGTAACAGCTGTCCCGTATGTCCTTAACGTCCCAGACGTCCCAGACGTCCTAGATGTCCCTAATGTCCCAGGCGTCCTAAATGTCCCATTTGTCCTTAACGTCCCAGACGTCCCAGACGTCCTAGATGTCCCATATGTCCTTAACGTCCCAGACGTCCCTGACGTCCTAGATGTCCCATATGTCTTTAACGTCCCAGACGTCTTAGATGTCCTATACGTCCCTAACGTCCCAGACGTCCCAGACGTCCCAGATGTCCCATATGTCATATATGTCCCTAATGTCCCAGGCGTCCTAGATGTCCCATATGTCCCTAATGTCCCAGGCGTCCTTAATGTCCCATATGTCCTTAACGTCCCAGACGTCCCAGACGTCCTAAATGTCCCACATGTCCTTAACGTCCAAAACGTTCCTGACGTCCTAGATGTCCCATATGTCCTTAACGTCCCAGACGTCCCTGACGTCCTAGATGTCCCATATGTCTTTAACGTCCCAGACGTCCCAGACGTCCCAGATGTCCCATATGTTCTATATGTCGTTAATGTCCCAGACGTCGCAGATGTCGCATATGTCCCACAAGTCCCTAATGTCCCAGGCGTCCTAAATGTCCCATATGTCCTTAACGTCCCAGACGTCCCAGACGTCCTAAATGTCCCATATATCCCTAACGTCCCAGACGTCTCAGCTGTCCCGTATGTCCCTAACGTCTCAGACGTCCCAGATGTCCCATATGTCCCTAACGTCCCAGACGTCCCAGATGTCCCATATGTCCTTAACGTCCCAGACGTCCTAAATGTCCCATATGTCCTTAACGTCCCAGACGTCCCAGATGTCCCATATGTCCCTAACGTTCCAGACGTCCCAGATGTCCCAAATGTCTTATATCTCCCTAATGTCCCAGGCGTCCCAGATGTCCCATATGTCCCATATGTCCCTAATGTCCCAGGCGTCCTAAATGCCCCATATGTCCCTAACGTCACAGACGTCCCAGATGTCCCATATGTCGTTAACGTCCCAGACGTCCCAGATGTCCCATATGTCCCCAACGTCCCAGACGTGCCAGATGTCCCATATGTCCCATATGTCCCTAATGTCCCATGCGTCCTAGATATTCCGTATGTCCCTAACGTGCAAGACGTCCTAAATGTCCCATATGTTTCTAACTTCCCAGACGTCCCAGCTGTCCCGCATGTCCCTAACGTCCCAGACGTCCCAGACGTCCTAGATGTCCCATATGTCCCTAACGTCCCAGACGTCCTAGATGTCCTATATGTCCCTAACGTCCCAGACGTCCCAGATGTTCCATATGTCTCATATGTCCCTAATGTCCCAGGCGTCCTAGATGTTGCATATGTCCCTAACGTCCCAGACGTCCTAAATGTCCCATATGTCCCTAACGTCTCAGACGTCCCAGATGTTAAATATGTCCCTAACATCCCAAACGTCCTAGATGTCCCATATGTCCTTAACGTCCCAGACGTACCAGATATCCCATATGTCTCTAACGTCCCAGACGTAACTGATGTCCCATATGTCCCATATGCCCTAAGGTCCCAGGCATACCAGATGTCCCATGTGTCCCATATGTCCCTAATGCCCCAGGCGTCCCAAATGTCCCATATGTCCTTAACGTCCTAGACGTCCCAGACGTCCTAGATGTCCCATATGTCCTTAACGTCTTAGACGTTCCAGATGTCCCATATGTCCTTAATGTCCCAGGCGTCTTAGATGTTCCATATGTCCCTAACGTCCCAGACGTCCTAAATGTCCCATATGTCTCTAACGTCCCAGACGTCCCAGCTGTCCCGTATGTGCCTAACGTCCAGACGTCCTAGACGTCCTAGATGTCCCATATGTCCCTAAAGTCCCAGACGTCCTAGATGTCCTATATGCCCCTAGCGGCCCAGACGTCCCAGACGTCCTAGATGTCCCATATTTCCTTAACGTTCCAGACGTCCCAGATGTCCTATATGTCTCTAAAGTCCCAGACGTCCTAGATGTCCCATATGTCCTTAACGTCCCAGACGTCCCAGATGTCTCATATGTCCTTAAGGTCCCAGACGTCCCAGATGTCCCATATGTCCCTAACGTCCCAGACGTCCCAGATGTCCCATATGCCCCATATGTCCCTAATGTCCCAGGCGTCCTAAATGTCCCATATGTTTTTAACGTCCCAGACGTCCCAGACGTCCTAGATGTCCCATATGTCCTTAACGTCCCAGACGTCCCAGATGTCCCATATGTCCCTAACGTCCCAGACGTCCCAGATGTCCCATATGTCCCATATGTCCCTAATGTCCCAGGCGTCCTAAATGTCAAATATGTTTTTAACGTCCCAGACGTCCCAGACGTCCTAGATGTCCCATATGTCCTTAACGTCCCAGACGTCCCAGATGTCTCATATGACCCCAACGTCCCAGACGTCCCAGATGTCCCATATGTCCTATATGTCCCTAATGTCCCAGGCGTCCTAGATGTTTCATATGTCCCTAACGTCCAAGACGTCCTAAATGTCCCATATGTCCCTAACGTCCCAGACGTCCCAGCTGTCCCGTGTGTCCCTAACGTCCCAGAGTCCTAGATGTCCCATATGTCTCTAACGTCCTAGACGTCCTAGATGTCCTACATGTCCCTAACGTTCCAGACGTCCCAGATGTCCCAGATGTCCCATATGTCCCATATGTCCCTAATGTCCCAGGCGTCCCAGATGTCCCATATGTCCCATATGTCCCTAATGTCCCAGGCGTCCTAGATGTTCTATATGTCCCTAACGTCCCAGATGTTCTAAATGTCCCATATGTTCCTAACGTCCCAGACGTCCCAACTGTCCCGTATGTCCCTAACGTCCCAGACGTCCCAGACGACCTACATGTCCCATATGTCCTTAACGTCTCAGACGTCCCAGATGTCCCATATGTCCCTAACGTCCCAGACGTCCCAGATGTCCCATATGTCCCATATGTCCCTAATGTCCCAGGCGTCCCAGATGTCCCATTTGTCCCATATGTCCCTAATGTCCCATTCGTCCTAAATGTCCCATATGTCCTTAACGTCTTAAACGTCCCAGACGTCCTAGATGTCCCATATGTCCTTAACGTCCCAGACGTCACAGATGTCCCATATGTCCCATATGTCCCTAATGTCCCAGGCGTCCTAAATGCGTCATATATCCTTAACGTCCCAGACGTCCTAGATGTCCCATATGTCCTTAACGTCCCAAACGTCCCAGATGACGCATATGTCCCTAACGTCCCAGACGTCCCAGATGTCCCATACATCCCATAGGTCCCTAATGTCCCAGGCGTCCCAGATGTCCCATATGTCCCATATGTCCCTAATGTTCCAGGCGTCCTAAATGTCCCATATGTCCTTAACGTCCCAGACGTACCAGACGTCCTAGATGTCCCATATGTCCTTAACGTCCCAGACGTCTCAGATGTCCCATATGTCCTTAACGTCCCAGGCGTCCTAGATGTTCCCAATGTCCCTAACGTCCCAGACGTCCTAAATGTCCCGTATGTCCCTAACGTCGCAGACGTAACAGCTGTCCCGTATGTCCTTAACGTCCCAGACGTCCCAGACGTCCTAGATGTCCCTAATGTCCCAGGCGTCCTAAATGTCCCATTTGTCCTTAACGTCCCAGACGTCCCAGACGTCCTAGATGTCCCATATGTCCTTAACGTCCCAGACGTCCCTGACGTCCTAGATGTCCCATATGTCTTTAACGTCCCAGACGTCTTAGATGTCCTATACGTCCCTAACGTCCCAGACGTCCCAGACGTCCCAGATGTCCCATATGTCATATATGTCCCTAATGTCCCAGGCGTCCTAGATGTCCCATATGTCCCTAATGTCCCAGGCGTCCTTAATGTCCCATATGTCCTTAACGTCCCAGACGTCCCAGACGTCCTAAATGTCCCACATGTCCTTAACGTCCAAAACGTTCCTGACGTCCTAGATGTCCCATATGTCCTTAACGTCCCAGACGTCCCTGACGTCCTAGATGTCCCATATGTCTTTAACGTCCCAGACGTCCCAGACGTCCCAGATGTCCCATATGTTCTATATGTCGTTAATGTCCCAGACGTCGCAGATGTCGCATATGTCCCACAAGTCCCTAATGTCCCAGGCGTCCTAAATGTCCCATATGTCCTTAACGTCCCAGACGTCCCAGACGTCCTAAATGTCCCATATATCCCTAACGTCCCCAGACGTCTCAGCTGTCCCGTATGTCCCTAACGTCTCAGACGTCCCAGATGTCCCATATGTCCCTAACGTCCCAGACGTCCCAGATGTCCCATATGTCCTTAACGTCCCAGACGTCCTAAATGTCCCATATGTCCTTAACGTCCCAGACGTCCCAGATGTCCCATATGTCCCTAACGTTCCAGACGTCCCAGATGTCCCAAATGTCTTATATCTCCCTAATGTCCCAGGCGTCCCAGATGTCCCATATGTCCCATATGTCCCTAATGTCCCAGGCGTCCTAAATGCCCCATATGTCCCTAACGTCACAGACGTCCCAGATGTCCCATATGTCGTTAACGTCCCAGACGTCCCAGATGTCCCATATGTCCCCAACGTCCCAGACGTGCCAGATGTCCCATATGTCCCATATGTCCCTAATGTCCCATGCGTCCTAGATATTCCGTATGTCCCTAACGTGCAAGACGTCCTAAATGTCCCATATGTTTCTAACTTCCCAGACGTCCCAGCTGTCCCGCATGTCCCTAACGTCCCAGACGTCCCAGACGTCCTAGATGTCCCATATGTCCCTAACGTCCCAGACGTCCTAGATGTCCTATATGTCCCTAACGTCCCAGACGTCCCAGATGTTCCATATGTCTCATATGTCCCTAATGTCCCAGGCGTCCTAGATGTTGCATATGTCCCTAACGTCCCAGACGTCCTAAATGTCCCATATGTCCCTAACGTCTCAGACGTCCCAGATGTTAAATATGTCCCTAACATCCCAAACGTCCTAGATGTCCCATATGTCCTTAACGTCCCAGACGTACCAGATATCCCATATGTCTCTAACGTCCCAGACGTAACTGATGTCCCATATGTCCCATATGCCCTAAGGTCCCAGGCATACCAGATGTCCCATGTGTCCCATATGTCCCTAATGCCCCAGGCGTCCCAAATGTCCCATATGTCCTTAACGTCCTAGACGTCCCAGACGTCCTAGATGTCCCATATGTCCTTAACGTCTTAGACGTTCCAGATGTCCCATATGTCCTTAATGTCCCAGGCGTCTTAGATGTTCCATATGTCCCTAACGTCCCAGACGTCCTAAATGTCCCATATGTCTCTAACGTCCCAGACGTCCCAGCTGTCCCGTATGTGCCTAACGTCCAGACGTCCTAGACGTCCTAGATGTCCCATATGTCCCTAAAGTCCCAGACGTCCTAGATGTCCTATATGCCCCTAGCGGCCCAGACGTCCCAGACGTCCTAGATGTCCCATATTTCCTTAACGTTCCAGACGTCCCAGATGTCCTATATGTCTCTAAAGTCCCAGACGTCCTAGATGTCCCATATGTCCTTAACGTCCCAGACGTCCCAGATGTCTCATATGTCCTTAAGGTCCCAGACGTCCCAGATGTCCCATATGTCCCTAACGTCCCAGACGTCCCAGATGTCCCATATGCCCCATATGTCCCTAATGTCCCAGGCGTCCTAAATGTCCCATATGTTTTTAACGTCCCAGACGTCCCAGACGTCCTAGATGTCCCATATGTCCTTAACGTCCCAGACGTCCCAGATGTCCCATATGTCCCTAACGTCCCAGACGTCCCAGATGTCCCATATGTCCCATATGTCCCTAATGTCCCAGGCGTCCTAAATGTCAAATACGTTTTTAACGTCCCAGACGTCCCAGACGTCCTAGATGTCCCATATGTCCTTAACGTCCCAGACGTCCCAGATGTCTCATATGACCCCAACGTCCCAGACGTCCCAGATGTCCCATATGTCCTATATGTCCCTAATGTCCCAGGCGTCCTAGATGTTTCATATGTCCCTAACGTCCAAGACGTCCTAAATGTCCCATATGTCCCTAACGTCCCAGACGTCCCAGCTGTCCCGTGTGTCCCTAACGTCCCAGAGTCCTAGATGTCCCATATGTCTCTAACGTCCTAGACGTCCTAGATGTCCTACATGTCCCTAACGTTCCAGACGTCCCAGATGTCCCAGATGTCCCATATGTCCCATATGTCCCTAATGTCCCAGGCGTCCCAGATGTCCCATATGTTCCATATGTCCCTAATGACCCAGGCGTCCTAAATGTCCGATATGTCCTTAACTTTCCAGACGTACCAGACGTTCTAGATGTCCCATATGTCCTTAACGTCCCAGACGTAGCAAATGTCCCATATCTCCCTAACGTCCCAGACGGCCCAGATGTCCCATATGTCCCATATGTCCCTAATGTCCCAGGCTTCCTAGATGTTCTATATGTCCCTAACGTCCCAGACGTTCTAAATGTCCCATATGTTCCTAACGTCCCAGACGTCCTAAATGTCCCGTATGTCCCTAACGTCGCAGACGTAACAGCTGTCCCGTATGTCCTTAACGTCCCAGACGTCCCAGACGTCCTAGATGTCCCTAATGTCCCAGGCGTCCTAAATGTCCCATATGTCCTTAACGTCCCAGACGTCCCAGACGTCCTAGATGTCCCATATGTCCTTAACGTCCCAGACGTCCCTGACGTCCTAGATGTCCCATATGTCTTTAACGTCCCAGACGTCTTAGATGTCCTATACGTCCCTAACGTCCCAGACGTCCCAGACGTCCCAGATGTCCCATATGTCATATATGTCCCTAATGTCCCAGGCGTCCTAGATGTCCCATATGTCCCTAATGTCCCAGGCGTCCTAAATGTCCCATATGTCCTTAACGTCCCAGACGTCCCAGACGTCCTAAATGTCCCACATGTCCTTAACGTCCAAAACGTTCCTGACGTCCTAGATGTCCCATATGTCCTTAACGTCCCAGACGTCCCTGACGTCCTAGATGTCCCATATGTCTTTAACGTCCCAGACGTCCCAGACGTCCCAGATGTCCCATATGTTCTATATGTCGTTAATGTCCCAGACGTCGCAGATGTCGCATATGTCCCACAAGTCCCTAATGTCCCAGGCGTCCTAAATGTCCCATATGTCCTTAACGTCCCAGACGTCCCAGACGTCCTAAATGTCCCATATATCCCTAACGTCCCAGACGTCTCAGCTGTCCCGTATGTCCCTAACGTCTCAGACGTCCCAGATGTCCCATATGTCCCTAACGTCCCAGACGTCCCAGATGTTTCATATGTCCTTAACGTCCCAGACGTCCTAAATGTCCCATATGTCCTTAACGTCCCAGACGTCCCAGATGTCCCATATGTCCCTAACGTTCCAGACGTCCCAGATGTCCCAAATGTCTTATATCTCCCTAATGTCCCAGGCGTCCCAGATGTCCCATATGTCCCATATGTCCCTAATGTCCCAGGCGTCCTAAATGCCCCATATGTCCCTAACGTCACAGACGTCCCAGATGTCCCATATGTCGTTAACGTCCCAGACGTCCCAGATGTCCCATATGTCCCCAACGTCCCAGACGTGCCAGATGTCCCATATGTCCCATATGTCCCTAATGTCCCATGCGTCCTAGATATTCCGTATGTCCCTAACGTGCAAGACGTCCTAAATGTCCCATATGTTTCTAACTTCCCAGACGTCCCAGCTGTCCCGCATGTCCCTAACGTCCCAGACGTCCCAGACGTCCTAGATGTCCCATATGTCCCTAACGTCCCAGACGTCCTAGATGTCCTATATGTCCCTAACGTCCCAGACGTCCCAGATGTTCCATATGTCTCATATGTCCCTAATGTCCCAGGCGACCTAGATGTTGCATATGTCCCTAACGTCCCAGACGTCCTAAATGTCCCATATGTCCCTAACGTCTCAGACGTCCCAGATGTTAAATATGTCCCTAACATCCCAAACGTCCTAGATGTCCCATATGTCCTTAACGTCCCAGACGTACCAGATATCCCATATGTCTCTAACGTCCCAGACGTAACTGATGTCCCATATGTCCCATATGCCCTAAGGTCCCAGGCATACCAGATGTCCCCATGTGTCCCATATGTCCCTAATGCCCCAGGCGTCCCAAATGTCCTATATGTCCTTAACGTCCTAGACGTCCCAGACGTCCTAGATGTCCCATATGTCCTTAACGTCTTAGACGTTCCAGATGTCCCATATGTCCTTAATGTCCCAGGCGTCTTAGATGTTCCATATGTCCCTAACGTCCCAGACGTCCTAAATGTCCCATATGTCTCTAACGTCCCAGACGTCCCAGCTGTCCCGTATGTGCCTAACGTCCAGACGTCCTAGACGTCCTAGATGTCCCATATGTCCCTAAAGTCCCAGACGTCCTAGATGTCCTATATGCCCCTAGCGGCCCAGACGTCCCAGACGTCCTAGCTGTCCCATATTTCCTTAACGTTCCAGACGTCCCAGATGTCCTATATGTCTCTAAAGTCCCAGACGTCCTAGATGTCCCATATGTCCTTAACGTCCCAGACGTCCCAGATGTCTCATATGTCCTTAAGGTCCCAGACGTCCCAGATGTCCCATATGTCCCTAACGTCCCAGACGTCCCAGATGTCCCATATGCCCCATATGTCCCTAATGTCCCAGGCGTCCTAAATGTCCCATATGTTTTTAACGTCCCAGACGTCCCAGACGTCCTAGATGTCCCATATGTCCTTAACGTCCCAGACGTCCCAGATGTCCCATATGTCCCTAACGTCCCAGACGTCCCAGATGTCCCATATGTCCCATATGTCCCTAATGTCCCAGGCGTCCTAAATGTCCCATATGTTTTTAACGTCCCAGACGTCCCAGACGTCCTAGATGTCCCATATGTCCTTAACGTCCCAGACGTCCCAGATGTCTCATATGACCCCAACGTCCCAGACGTCCCAGATGTCCCATATGTCCTATATGTCCCTAATGTCCCAGGCGTCCTAGATGTTTCATATGTCCCTAACGTCCAAGACGTCCTAAATGTCCCATATGTCCCTAACGTCCCAGACGTCCCAGCTGTCCCGTGTGTCCCTAACGTCCCAGAGTCCTAGATGTCCCATATGTCTCTAACGTCCTAGACGTCCTAGATGTCCTACATGTCCCTAACGTTCCAGACGTCCCAGATGTCCCAGATGTCCCATATGTCCCATATGTCCCTAATGTCCCAGGCGTCCCAGATGTCCCATATGTTCCATATGTCCCTAATGACCCAGGCGTCCTAAATGTCCGATATGTTTTTAACTTTCCAGACGTACCAGACGTTCTAGATGTCCCATATGTCCTTAACGTCCCAGACGTAGCAAATGTCCCATATCTCCCTAACGTCCCAGACGGCCCAGATGTCCCATATGTCCCATATGTCCCTAATGTCCCAGGCTTCCTAGATGTTCTATATGTCCCTAACGTCCCAGACGTTCTAAATGTCCCATATGTTCCTAACGTCCCAGACGTCCCAACTGTTCCGTATGTCCCTAACGTCCCAGACGTCCCAGACGACCTACATGTCCCATATGTCCTTAACGTCTCAGACGTCCCAGATGTCCCATATGTCCCTAACGTCCCAGACGTCCCAGATGTCCGATATGTCCCTAATGTCCCAGGCGTCCCAGATGTCCCATTTGTCCCATATGTCCCTAATGTCCCAGGCGTCCTAAATGTCCCATATGTCCTTAACGTCCCAGACGTCCCAGATGTCCTAGATGTCCCATATGTCCTTAACGTCCCAGACGTCACAGATGTCCCATATGTCCCATATGTCCCTAATGTCCCAGGCTTCCTAAATGTCCCATATATCCTTAACGTCCCAGACGTCCCAGACGTCCTAGATGTCCCATATGTCCTTAACGTCCCAAACGTCCCAGATGTAGCATATGTCCCTAACGTCCCAGACGTCCCAGATGTACCATATGGCCCATATGTCCCTAATGTCCCAGGCGTCCCAGATGTCCCATATGTTCCATATGTCCCTAATGTTCCAGACGTGCTAAATGTCCCATATGTCCTTAACGTCCTAGACGTCCCAGACGTCCTAGATGTCCCATATGTCCTTAACGTCCCAGGCGTCCTAGATGTTCCCAATGTCCCTAACGTCCCAGACGTCCTAAATGTCCCATATGTCCCTAACGTCGCAGACGTAACAGCTGTCCCGTATGTCCTTAACGTCCCAGACGTCCCAGACGTCCTAGATGTCCCATATGTCTGTAACGTTCCAGACGTCCTAGATGTCCTATATGTCCCTAACGTCCCAGACGTCCCAGACGTCCCATATGTCCCTAATGTCCAAGGCGTCCTAAATGTCCCATATGTCCTTAACGTCCCAGACGTCCCAGACGTCCTAGATGTTCCATATGTACTAAACGTCCCAGACGTCCCTGACGTCCTAGATGTCCCATATGTCTTTAACGTCCCAGACGTCTTAGATGTCCTATACGTCCCTAACGTCCCAGACGTCCCAGACGTCCCAGATGTCCCATATGTCATATAAGTCCCTAATGTCCCAGGCGTCCCAGATGTCCCATATGTCCCTAATGTCCCAGGCGTCCTAAATGTCCCATATGTCTTTAACGTCCCAGACGTCCCAGACGTCCTAAATGTCCCACATGTCCTTAACGTCCCAGACGTCCCAGACGTCCCAGATGTCCCATATGTCATATATGTCCCTAATGTCCCAGGCGTCCCAGATGTCCCATATGTCCATAATGTCCGAGGCGTCCTAAATGTCCCATATGTCCTTAACGTCCCAGACGTCCCAGACGTTCTAGATGTCCCATATGTCCTTAACGTCCCAGACGTAGCAAATGTCCCATATTTCCCTAACGTCCCAGACGTGCCAGATGTCCCATATGTCCCATATGTCCCTAATGTCCTAGGCGTCCTAGATGTTCTATATGTCCCTAACGTCCCAGACGTTCTAAATGTCCCATATGTTCCTAACGTCCCAGACGTCCCAACTGTTCCGTATGTCCCTAACGTCCCAGACGTCCCAGACGACCTACATGTCCCATATGTCCTTAACGTCTCAGACGTCCCAGATGTCCCATATGTCCCTAACGTCCCAGACGTCCCAGATGTCCCATATGTCCCTAATGTCCCAGGCGTCTCAGATGTCCCATTTGTCCCATATGTCCCTAATGTCCCCAGGCGTCCTAAATGTCCCATATGTCCGTAACGTCCCAGACGTCCCAGACGTCCTAGATGTCCCATATGTCCTTAACGTCCCAGACGTCACAGATGTCCCATATGTCCCAGATGTCCCTAATGTTCTAGACGTCCTAAATGTCCCATATGTCCTTAACGTCCTAGACGTCCCAGACGTCCTAGATGTCCCATATGTCCTTAACGTCCCAAACGTCCTCAGATGTCCCGTATGTC
>CALNHX010008667.1:0-58080 GCA_940337035.1 Agriotes lineatus
CCCCTCGCACGCTTCTTAGTTTAAAAGTCGGCATAACTACATGTAGTGCAGCTGATCAAGTTATGGCATGATTGCCCTAATACTGTACAATGACAGTCACACGTACCTGGTCAACTGCACAACTGCAAGTGTTTCCGCGAATCTGCAGGAACATCCACATTTTATAAAACTGTTCTAAGTTTGCATATGCTTTATAATATTTAAATCAAAGTTCGGTTTGGATAACCATTGCAGTTTTGTTAATTTATTGTGTTATCATTAAATCTGTCCTGACCCTATTTATGACTGACAATGGCATCATCCTTTATCAAACACATACCTTAATTGTTATAATACTGAGATTTTATTTAAGGAGGTTAATTTAATTTATTCTATTCTGCAAAATTTTATAAATCTGTAAAATAATTTCTACTTTAAATAAACCTAGACCACTCTATGATTTTTACTTAACTCGAAAATTTTCTTTACCGGCTAATAGCCTCCTGGTCTGTTATTCAGTTGGGCACATGTGTTGCTTAATGGAATTAATTTATCTAGAGCGCTTATTTTATCTAGAATTTCAGGGTTCTCCTGAAATGAGCCACCATTTTGCTCAAACGAGATTACATAACAGCCGTTGAATTCATACAAACCTTATGGAGGTCAGAGTCTTCGTTTTTATAACTTTAGTGTATTCATCTTTGTTTATAATTAGAATTTTTGAAAAGCTTTGTATTTCTGCTGTGTAGTAAAAATGTTCTTGCTGCAGTTAGCTGTGGAAACACCACCTAGGTCTTTATCTTATGACGGGGATGCTTTTGTTAAACCGGAAGAACTTTTATGTAAATGTTAACAAGCCGCGATAAGCTGCGATTTTGATGCAGGTGAAAAACAATTACGTAATGCACACATTATTTGTTAACAACATTTTTTAAATACATTTCATTCTTGCAGGAGTCCTAAAACAGCTAGAAATAGCAAAATCAACATCATTCCCATTGTAACAAACAATTGGGATGCATTTTAATGAGAATGTTACAAATAAGACTGGACCCATAACAAAATTATTATTTACATTAAATGTCAAAAGCATTAAAAACTTATTATACTGCTATTATAAAAGCCACTAATCTCAAGTATGTAAAGTTAGTGACGGTATTGGAATCAGTACCTGAACGTGTCTATACAACTTGCATTTCATCGTTAACACAACAATCTTACAAAAATTTTGTACATTTATTCATCAGCTTCGTCCTTATCCATCTTTTGTACGATGAACATAGAATGTTATGTTAACTTAACTCAGCTGCCGACCAACATTGTTAGCCTCAAAATTCTATACGAAGTTAGGTAAACTGCAATCTCTATTTGCACAAATGGTGATTGTATGTACTTTGCACTGTGCATGTAGCAACTCTTTTTAATGTCGTTATTTATGAAACTGTTAACACTTAACCTGGCTAATTAATTTAAGTTTTTTTAACATACAATCATTCTTATTGAAATCAAATTTACTAAACTTTTACAACCATAACCATATTTTCGATATTTCAATGTATCAATAAAGTCTCGATAATTCGATATATTTATGTATCTATTGTCATGGTGTTAGTACAGGGGTTTAAAATGAGATCAATAAGGTTAAAAGAATACAATATTAAAATTACAAAGATGATGTGAAGTATGAAAAGGATATCAAAATTATTAAAATGTATTTGATAAAGAAAGGAAATAGAATTTAAAATTCAATTGAATGAAGCTACATAAGAAACAGTAGGATTCTAACATAATTTAATATTATTATCTGAGATGAAGTGGGGAATTAATGGCAAATACTTATTCGAGAGATACTATTCAACATAGTGGGTGTTAGATAAATGAAATAAAGTTTTTATAGTGTGTTGGACTATGAAATATATGCTAGACTAAATCACTAAGGAGATATTTGTATTTATCAATATGTAAAAATAATTTGATACAAAAAACATGTAATCCAATTTGGAAGCGGTTAAAATTATGAAAATAAATCCTTTATAAAAGTTTAAAAGCTGTTTGGTATACAAAAGGGTTGTAAATTGAAAAAAAATTGGCGTGGTGAAAATAAAAGTAAAATGTTCAAAGATTAAAAGATGTGAAGAAGAGGATTAAAATAAATGGATCTGGTGAGAATGCCTAAGTAATACAATTATAATCTACAAAAGAAAATTTCTGGAAGAGGATGCTGAACTGAGTTTATTGTCAAATTACATTGCATCATATGAATTGGATAACAAGAAATGGTTTTTACTGGAAGTGGTTTACATCGAGATTGTTAGCAGAGTGAGCGTTTATGGGGTGAATAGGAGATTTTCATCTAAAGGAGTTCTAATTCGACAAGTTTGTCATTGAAGTGACATCTTATAACTTGCATCTAGTCAAGGTTCGTTATACTAAGTCGTCGGACGGTTGAGGATTTTGGTAGGACGACGTGGATGGTGTTTGCTGCTAACAGCACTAGTTGGTAGGTGTCTTGTCGTGTTTTGGCCAGGAAGTCTTTGTGGATCCAGGTTTTTCTTTGGCGGAGTTCGGACTGGGATTTGTTTGGACGTTGAGAGATGAGCATGAACGGGTGACAGAATACAAGTATTTAAATAAAAAAACTGAAAGAAAAAGATAGAATGAGTGAAGAGACGTAATTTTAAAGAGGGAAGTACTTACTATTTGATATTTGTTGAGTGACAAGTAAATGTAACGGGAAAGTAATTGTGACTGATTTTGCACTTGCATAATTCAAAGTAACAGGTGGCAGACGTTTACGTTGTCATGAAATAAGAGAATAAAATTTCAGGAATAGAAGCAGTCTAGATTATGAGCGAATCCTACCTGTGTTTCAGTAAAAGTAAAATGTTTCTACCCGAGTTAGCAATTTAATAATCTTGATAATCCATAATATAAAAGGGCAAATGAGTTAATTAAATCTCAATTTTAAAAGAGAATTGATTGAAAATAAAATAAAGTATAGTAAAAGTCAATTATAACATTAAATAGGCGTTACAACGTGGAGTCACTTACATAATGCTATATTTTCAGAATCTCATATACTGTATGAGCTACTTAGCTCATTCAATAGACCAATATTTGCATCGACTCATCGGTAAAAGCTCAACCTGATTTGCAACACGGACATTTTTGAACATTGATTCTTTGCGTCTCCCTGCTTAAGTTTCAGGAAATATTCAAAGGAAAACGTAAATGGCCCACCTAGGTTTCCCTAAATATGCATCCTTCATGTTGGAAATCCAAAAAAATTTCGGAAATTTACAAAAAAGTGCCCATTCATACGGAGGATTCTTCAGAGGCGTTACGCTCTAATAATTATTACGGGCGCTAACACATCGACCCACAATAGGGATATTTCCTCACCGACGAAATACCGAAGACATTCAGGTCACCCATGTGTCCAATAGTGCTACACCTCCGTTTTCCAGGTTTTCCCCGTGTAAGTTCACGTGTGTGACGAGGCCGCGACCTTCGCCGTTTAAGAACCCGCGTACCTTAATTTACTTCATTGTTTACATGCTCGTAACAAGACGACTGTTTGATGATCGAAATTTCGCAAAACTCCGCTCTTTCTGGCTGACAAGGACAGTCTGTACGAGCAGATAACAAGCGTAGCCTTTTACGTGCCCAGACACCGCGTAATGGCCGTACTACTTTTTTGCAGCATCCTCGCTCGAATCGCCAAATTAACTGATTGGAAATGGTTTTTCTGGATGCATTGTGGTGTGGCCTCGATTTCTGATATTTGGTCGGCCATAGCGCACCTAGCCGTAAGTGTGCGACTTTTCGCAATTACTATGCGGTACAATAGAAACTAGTAACTACTTATAGGTTTTCCTTGACGAAAGCTAATATGATGAAACTACTATAAATAATATTTTCAGTTACATAGCAATGCTGAGAGTTACTGTCGATGTTCGAATTTTTTTTTAATTTTGAAAATTGGTACGATAAATAGTTTAGAAAAATCGCTTATGTACTACGCATTCTCCGCCCGATATACTCCAGCAAAAATGTACTAATCGTTTTAAATTGCACACTAACTAAAATTGAATTCTTGGATTGTTCGGTTTCATGGTAGAAGTTTTGGTGAATTGTTTTTTTATTATATTGCGACGATTCTGTGTTTCGGCAACTAATATTGATTTGATATTAATATTTAAAAAAATCAAACAGCCACCCTTATTTGCTAGTTCACTAGTGCTACATTTGCAATAACGTTATACTATTTGGCTTATAATTAATAAACAAAACTAACAGTAGGAACTGTAATCCAGAATGGAACTCAATTTACACACTTTTTTTCATTGGAAAGTGATAATGGATCCACTTTGCTTTCTATTCGTTCTCATAACATGATAAATAGGTCGACGAAGCAGCAAAGGCATGCACAAGCAGCTGTATGACCTGAAAGAAAAAGAACGTTAATAAAGCACACTGAATTTTAGGAAGAGAGGTTATAACTAAAGTAAATAGAAACTTGACATGTACAAAGATGGAAATAAGCACTTGGAAAAAGCCAAGCAGCAGATTATGCTAGATAGCAGTTCAATATGGGAAAATGGCAACGGTAGTAACTGTTAGCAGAATATGTTTAAGTTGATATTTCCGAAGTTACAGACATTTTAATTTGCAGTGTTTAGACTATAATTTAAATAGTGGAAATGTAGAATTTTGAGAAATAGCTTAAGAACAGCCATAAAAATAAGTGCAGCCATAGCATTTGCGGTTCTAATGTGGAAAAATGAACATAAATATGTATTTGCAAACTCAAACCAAGTGTTACGTTCAAAACCAAAAGTGACAGATAGATTCAATTAGGACTGCATATTGAAATTGTGATGTTAGTTGTAGGGAAATTTTAGGCTTGTGTTATGTAATAAGTTTTGAAATGTCAAATTTATATTTTGAAACGTCAACTTTATGCAGTTGCCAGGAAAATCTGGTAACTAGGCTGGTTGTCTAAAAAAATTCTTATTGTGACAATAAATAATTTTAAAAATCAAATTAATTTAGGGGTAAAAATATCTTCACATTTCTAATAAATTAAATAACTTTTCAAATAAAAAAACGTTACCGGTGATCGAATTCGAGCCCACAACGTTTTGTGAGATTTGTAAGGGACTGGGCAATTTCTACCTGCGTCACGAAGCACCGACCTCTCGCATTCCTGCGTCGCAGCTATATTTAGTAACGAGGTAATTTGTGCCTCGTTTTTGCATCGTAAAACAGTTATTCTGTATCTATTGGCTCCCTTTTTTGATAAGAATAAAGCCTGCACTATGTACAAATTATTACTTGTATCTATTATTAAGTTGAATAAAAAATAAACACAATTTTATTTTTTTAAAGTGCTCACTCTGTATATATTGGTCTGAAATTTTCCCGGTTTCATTCCAGCTATATATATATAAGTATAATGTGTATGCAAAATATCGTATTTCGCCGACAAATATTTTTTGAGTTATGCCACAACAGACAGAGAGACAGACGGAATTGAGAATACAGTCGTCATCTAGGGACCCTGAAAGGTGAAGATCTGAAGAAATCTCGGAAGGTGATTTTTTCGTGATTACAATACTTCCTTCGTCTTTCAGACGAGGGAAGTAAAAATAGTGTCTTTTCCAAAATTGAAAATGCGTCAATTTTTGCTATATCCAACAAAATAATATGTATAGGAGCATAAATTGTCAAATGTTTTCCAAGTAAATTGATATAAAATAATTTAAATGTTGTCATTTGAAATTTCCCTGTTCGGGAATGTCAGCATCCTGAATTTGGTGCCGATAACCAGCAGAATTGTTGTTGAATTGTTGAAGAGTTCGCCCCTTAGCTGTTACGAATCTTTCAAAGTAGCCAAGATCTTCATAAAAGGTTTGAACAATATTGTATGTAGTGCTTACAGTACCGGGCCAAAATCTTAATACCGGTATTTGGTATTCTAAATGTTTAATACCGGGATACCGGTATGAGCACCGATATTTCTATTAGAAAATGTACTTATTAGATCTTTACCTAGTTATTATGACATAATTAAAGATAATATCCAAAAAACAAATAAAAATTTATTTTTAAAATTAACGTCTCCCGCAAAGTGAATTACATTAACTTACATTTTTTCTTTATAAGTAGATAAATAAATAAAGTAGGTGAAAAATATAACAAATAATAAATTGTATAAATATAACTAACAAAACTAGGTTTTTTAAGTGTAGCAATAAACCAACTAACACATTAATTAAAATTGTCCATAAAATAGTAATTTTTGCCTTTGTAGGTTTGATAAATCTGTTCGTCGCAGTAAAATGCCAAATTTTAAAGCATCTAGTAATTCTAAAGCTATAGGATATTTTTGTTGGAAAAGAGCCTCCATCATAAATTTTAAGGATAATATGCATACAAGATGAAAAGAATTAACGTAACAAAGGAAATAAAGCCTTGGAAATTAATAAATATTCATAGGCAGTTGTTAAAGAATAGATAATTAGGACAGTTGTTGACTAAACATCATGTATTGGAAAAATCACACTAAAATAATCACATAAAAAATGATATGAAAGGAATGACAATGGACACAATACTAAACAGAATAACTACTAAGATTTCAATGACAACAGTTAACAGCATCCCAATATCAGGAAAATAAAATGGCTTTAAAAATCTGAACATAAAGCGTGAAAACTGTTATTGCATTTTTATCACAAAACCCCAAAGATAAAATGAATAAGTTTGTCAATTACAAGATCATAAAATTCAAATTAATTGCCATATCGTAAATAATGTAGACATTTTTAAGTAATAGAGAGAAAATATGTTGCTGTTGATACTATTTGATAGTATAGAAAAAATCTGGTATGATACACTCACACAACTTCCTTTTACAGTGATCTTATAATTAGTCAAAAATTTCATTTTTAATTTTTAACCATTTGTTAAAAATTTTCAAAAATTACAAATTCTACAAAAACGGTACAAAATCGAGTGTTAGTTGAAGAGACAAATTTTCTCTAGAATTTTAAGGTGAATTCAAAAATGTAATAATATACCGGGTGTTTTATTTAAAATAGGAGTTAATAAAAAAATAGAAAAAAAAACAAAAGAAACCCACTTTAGAAGTATTCAACTGGAAAATCACCTATCTACCATCAATACACATTAAAAATGTAAGAAAAATGTAAAATTTAAAAAAAATCGTTAGAGCCGTTTTTGAAAAAATCGAAAAAAACTGAAAAATCACAAGAGTAAACACCTACTTCCGGTTATGCGATTTTCTTCAAAAGCTTGGTGTCTCATCTACATAGTACACAAAACTTCTATATGAAGTTTCAATGCCATACCTCTTTTCATTTTTGAGATATTCTGTTCACAGACACACACACAGACAGACAGACAGACACACAGACAGACAGACCAATGAAAAAAAATATGTTTTTTTGGGATCAGGGGACTCTAAAACGTGAAGATCTGTTGAAAACTCATTTTCGAATTTTTGGGGTGAATCCAATACTTCCTTTATAGTAGTAAAAGGAAGTAAAAATTGCCAAAATATTCATAATTAACACAAAATTGAGTTGCTCTTTTTACAACTACGTAATCAGTTTATATCAATAGCTACAAAAGTGAAATTAATCTTATATGAAATAATCCGCACTATATATAGCATGTATTAAACTGGACCTTTACATTGAGCGTCACTTAATTTTTGCAATGGGCTGCTCTATTTTTCATAAGATTCTAATTTCATTTATCCACAATCACTATATAATAAGGTAATAACTGAACTCCTTGGCAACGTCTAATGTGGTCTATAAAACTCTAGGGGTTTTATATATAAAACACGTGAAATTTTAATGATTGTTGAGGTGACCTCCGCTGTCAGAGTGAAATGTCAAATAATTTTTTGATAACATCAGATGAAATTATAAAATATTACGTAATTTTTAAATAGTAATTTATTATACAAGACGATAAAGTTAAATTTTATCCACGATTGAATCGTTTAACTTCGAGACGAAGTCGAGACGTTAATGATTCAAGAGAAGAGCAAGAACTTTAACAATTTCAAAAGAAAATAAGGACAGTCAATCACATTTCAAAATGTCAGTAGCTAGATTGTGTTGCTACGATAATGCGCAACTGTCATATTTAATTTAAACAAAAGTTAGAAAATGAAATTACTTTATCTAAAGTCTACACATTACCCTTTCTCTGTGACGACAGAAATAACAAAACATAGCATTTAAAACGTATGTCTTATATTGCATTGAAATTCAGCAAGATCGTAGGTAGTAGACTTTAGAAAGAATTTGACATACCTATACCTAACCTTTAATGTACGGGATGCTCTAAATAGCACATTATTCAAACCAAAACATTCTTGATTTATGTAATCTGACGTTTCTCCTATTCGAAGAAGTTCCTAACGCTTAAAATAAGATTTTAGGCTTGCTCGTTTGCTTGTTGTTGCGCGTTATTTTACTGTCATTTTGGACAAATGTCACATCGACAGTATTATAAAACAAGCCATACTTAAAGCGGACCTGACCAAAAACTGCAAATTATTTGTTTCGTCCAGTTCCTTATAGTTAAATAAAGAGAGAAAATTTTTACGTCACAGAAAAATGGTAATGTGTAGACCTTATCCTTGATGTTAAAGTGCTACTTTATCTACCCTTGCTGTTAAAGTAAAACTTGACCTTTTGTTTTGAGTTGATAAAAGCACACTTTAACATGTGCTATAGAAAAAAAAATTTATTAACATTAATATTAATATTCAGATTAATATCAAATTGCATTTTAGATGGGCTTTTAATGCCCAATCCATTGGTTTCAACCGCGACATCCGGGTTAAGCTTCATAGAAACAGTTTTTGAAGAAGATGCAGAGTTCTCTTGAATTCTGCTGAATTTTCCTTGAATCTTTCTTGCAATTTCCATTTTACTTGATTCATTTTCGTCAATATATCTTTCCACAACACTGGAGGACCTCCACCCTCCGTGCCTCTTCAAGGTGATGATGTCGCCACAAGCATTAGCTAATAAAGTTGCCGAAGACCGTCGCATGCTATGACCAGTATACAATTCAGGATTATCCAATTTTAGAAAAGAAGCAACCTTTGAAGGAATTTTAGACAATGTGTTAATGCCCACAGGTTGCATTGAACATTTTAAGTTCTTATAGAGCAAAAAAAACCTGCCTTGGCAACCGTCACAGGCTGAACGTAATCGCATATATTTTCTGCACATCTCAAGAATATTATTCACAGAAAATCCTTCATCCAATACTGTGAAACTTCTCGAAATATTAGTTTTGGTGTCTGGGATGGTCACGTACAAATGGGCACCCTTATCCTGTACATTTGTAATATTCAGGTTTGTCAGTTCATTGCATCACAAGCCACCAGCAACCCCCATTATGAGGTCAACCTAAAAAAATCCAAATACTTATACAGAGAATTGAGAAAAAAAAGTGTTACCTTCACCAATAAATATTCCTAGTCAAGTGCCTCTTTTAAAAATTGTTCAATGTGTTCCCTTTGCAGCACCTTTGCCTTTTTTGGATCGTGGTTTTTCGAAACACTCTTCAAAAAAGCAAGTAGCTTGCCGAATGTTGATATATTCATATTTTTATTAACTCTTAAACAACCCCTTAACATTGAATATTTTGTCCGCATCGACGAGGGGGCAAATTTTCGTTTCAAATTTGAAAAGTACGCCAACAGGACATCTTCATTTATTATGCTTACGCCTTTTTCTTCGCTTCACTGATTAAATAGGGCAAACTCATTTTCGTATGCGTTTCTAGATTTTGGTGGCAACAGTTGAAAGGTCACTTCTTCGGCGGCTGCGGTAATTTCTTCTGGTAAAGACTCACTTTCTTCCATTTTTCGAACGAACACAAACGTTGTTTACAAAATTCTCGTTTCTATAAACAAAAACATTAGCAGTAAAGCTAAGGTACTACGAAAAATGGAATGCGGAAAATGATTTTCGAGGTGACATCCGCTGTCAGAGTGAAATGTCAAATAATTTTTTGATAACATCAGATGAAAATTCGGCGATTTTGATTCTAAATGAGTGTGATTGTGGATAGAACGTTGTATTGCATACGGGTTTTAGATGCATTTTATTCACTTAAGAAAATTAAACGCTCGAGCAAGCTCTCGCGTTTAAACATTCTTGCGTGAATAAAATGCTATCTAAAACCCTTATACAATAAATAACTATTAATAGAACTGAATAAAACAATTCAATGGTAATTTTATATAAGAGGTTAAGTTAATGTTATTCTGTAAAGTTTAAATTTGATTACCTTCAAATACTCTTATATTGGTCTATTATTTTGGTTTAACTCAATAAATGAACGTTTTTAAACGCGTTGACAATATTTTTACTGAGTAATATCTCCTTGATCTGTTTGTTGCATAAAAGTATTGTTAATTGAGTACTTATTTTGTCTATGAATTGTGGATTCTTATAAAATAAACCAATTTTAATCAAATAAGATTACATAACAGCCTTTACCAATTAAACAAATCGTAGTTGAGTTAAGAATATCTGTTGTTAAATCTTGAGTTTATTCACTTTTACTTATGTTTCAAATTATTGGGCCTGTGCAAAACATTGTACCTTTATTGTGCAGGTAAGATGCTTTACTGCTGCTGCTTCATGTGTGCAGACACCACTGGACGAACTCTCATACGATTACAAAAACTGCTTCCGGCTATAGTCGAAAGGCTTGTCGCAGATCTTCAGTGTGTAACGGGGGTTCTTTTTTGGATAGGAGAACTTTTATGTAAATTTTACCATTCTGTGATTTTAGAATCACCTAATTCAACCAGTTGAAACGCAGATACAAAGCATTTACTTAATGTACACGTTTTATCCAAGGAGGACGTTACAACGAATACTGCATCCAAAACAACTTTATAATTTATGGTAAACGTCAAAATCATTATAGTAATAATAATAACCAATAACAAAAATTAATTACATTTACATTTTACAAGCTCCAGTGAGTAAACCGCAACAGATATAACTAATATAAAATTTTTATTTAGAAATGTCGTCAACAAGCCTCACGCAGCAAAACCAAACCATTGATGAATCGGTTGCTTTATATCAATTTGCCTAATTAATAGCGGTAACAATGCGTATCGGGTATTACTAAGGGCAATTAACAATTTCACACTGCGTGAAAATGTGTTATGAATAAATTTACATGAATAAAAATAAACTCGACCATGATGCCTTAATAATGCACCGTACTGAATGAAAATCGCCGTCCTTCTGGTTTAACGATACTTGCATAATGTGCATATAAACGGTTTTTATTAACCCAACTGGAACGCACACTTGGAAAGCGGAAGCAAATTCGAAGCTGTTTAGTGAGCTTTTAGTGTTTACATATTGAGTCAATAAGAATTGTAATTACTTTATTAAGTTATTAAAACCAAAGCTTAAGTTTCAAAGCGAGTACAATGGGATAAAGCTGTTACAAACACCCGTTTCTATAAACCTACCTTCAAGTTTGTCATTTTCCGCATTTGTATTAAGTAATTTATTCTGATGCATATCTTTGAATGAAACTACGATGCTTGCTCATTTTAAAAATATGTAACAGTTTGTTAAAAATAACGAAATTAAATATTCATGAAAACCTTACCTTCCTCGTGACATTGAATAAAAATAGACAAAAACGTTCTTGCACATATTCGCGACATTGAATATAAATACAATAATACAGTTTTTACAATAGTACTCTGAATCTGAACTTAAAATTTGATTATTGGTTCCAAATACAAGGCCTTAAATTTTAGGACTGAAAATTTTATTCTGAAGGATTTGTGAGTCTTACGGTTTTATTATATTCAAGTCTGCTTAGATTAGAACAAAAAATTATATAGTTTAGGAAGTGTGTTCCGTAAATACTCATTAAAAACAAATTTAGTGACTTAATTTTATAAAATGTTATAAATGACCCTCGCCACATAATACCGCCGAAACAAATATAATTAAGTACTAATCCTAGGTTTAGTATTTTATTCTACTTCCGTGCTCAAGTTTTAATGTAGATTATCTGAAAGACGTTCTTTTGTATTAATAATATGGTATTAACCCAGCCAAAAATGTATTTGTTTTAAAAATTTTAATTTTGCTTACACATGAAATGTAGGTTGAGTTCAAACAAAACATTTTCCAATAAATAAAATTTTTCAGGCAGTAAAACTTCAGTATTTTGGAAACATAATTGTATTATAATGCTATAGGTCTGTGCTTTTAAAAATAATATTAATTGGATAATTTTATTAAAATATTGGGAGAACCACCATTATTGAGATTTAGGTACTAGCTCAATAACAACACATTTTTATTAACGCGATATTATTTGGTTTAAGTTTAGCGAATAAAGTTAATACTAGGAATTTTAATTCAAAATGGGACTATAAATACACAACTTCGTTCCATTTTAAAGTGACGATGAACCACTTTATTTTCTGGTCATTCTCGTAACATGGTAGGTAGCTGAACAAAGCAGCAAAGGCCTGTGCAAGCAGCCGCATGGCCTGCAGGACAAGAATATGAATAAATTACAATAAAATTAAGAAAGGAAAGTCCTAAGGTACAATTTGGTTGGACAAGATAGTAACAGACATGAAAAACATGCAGCTCTGGCATGTATACTTTTAATTCGCAGAAGTGAACAGGTATCTGTAATTCTGTAAACTGTATTAAGTGCTACGTTTGGAATTGGGAGTGATTCGCTCTGAATTGAGAATACAAGTTGAGATGTCAATCGTGAGGAAAATTATTTTAATATTTAATAAGTTAATTTAGTAGTTTTGCATGATAGGATGCTTAATGTACAAATTAATTAATAAGAATAAACACTGTATTTTCCATAAGGAATGGAAATACATATATTTTTGATATGTTTCAATAACTTATATTGTATTAGTTATTAGAAGACTAAAGAACATCAATAGATTGACAATTTATAAGAGTAAAATTAATGGTTAGTCTGTTAGACTTTTTTAGTAGCTAAACATCAACAAGTGTTCAATAAAAAATTATATTCAATCGTAAATAATTGAAAGGTTAAGATGATTGAATGATTGTCTAGTAAATTGAAATTGGATAAATACGGTGTTGTCATTTGGCACCTACCTAAAGACTGGGAGTGTCAGCATCCTTGAATATGATGCAAATTACGGAAACAATTGCAGTGGACCTGTAGAAGTTCATTACTTAGCTGTAGCAGAGAACTTATAAGTATCAGAATTCGCCATAAGAAAGGTTAAATCAACATTATATATGGAATACTGGATTAAAATGCTTCTGAAAGACAACATTTTTGATAAATAAATTAAACCATGTGATATCTAATTATTAATTACCTAAAATAAACTAAGAAGTGGTACCCACAAGAGCTTTTGAATTATTAAGTTAAGTAAGCTGCCAACGTAGATTTTATATTAAACAAATCTGCATAACCGGTATTGAGTTTGAACGGAAAGAGTTCTTACAAATCTATTACAATAATAAATGCATGTCCCAACCTGAGTAAACGAGTTTCGTGTTTTAAAATAGTATTTACAATACAAGTGCGTAAAGCTACTCTTTAGTCACGAGTGGGGTAGAGTTAAAACACGTGTGAGGGAGTGTTTTAAGCCCCGCGAATGACTAAAGATGCTTTACGCATGTGTATCGTGCAATATTTTATCTAAGATAGAATCTAGAAAACACGGTAAATATTTAAAAAAAAAATGTTAATGTAAATTAGGATTACCAGTAACCGATCGTAATTTTGCGTGTTTTAAAATTTTAAAAAAAAGTTGCTACTGACAACGTGCCTAATGAAATCTTTTAAACACGTTACTACTGACGACGTAAACTAATGAAAACATGTTATTAAACAGTCGCTTTACAAACTTACAACTGCCAACTAAAAGGCAATTTTACACACTGTCGTAGATAACATATATTTACTGAGCTAATAGTATATAAAGTTACTTAACCAAACATAAGTGGCGCACCGGATAATTTAATAAAATGAAGAAGTACATAATCATTCATATTTTAGGTTAAATTAATATGACAATTAATAAAGTCAATATTGGAGCAAGCTTATGCGTAAAGTAATTTTGATAACAAACTTCAAATATATAACATTCATTTATACGTACATGAGATAAAAAAAAATGATTCTGAGCAGACCTTGATATGTGTTATACGTTTGGCAGTACTGAAGTGTATTGTCAGTCTATGTCAAATTCGAAATTTGCAGGTTAAGTTTTACGTCAGTCTGTGTCAAACAACAAACAAAACCTCACCTTGAAACAATAAAGAAGCCAACCTGCGATTGATTACTAATAATAATCAATGGTAGTACAATCGCAGATCAACCCCCTTATCATCTATACACCACGGTAGCTCTGTAATGTTTGTACTCACCGTAATGACCTAGCTAGCTTAATCTCGGTGGCCTTGGGTCGCAGATTTCTATCATCAGCTGTACTACTGCAAGCTCTTTATAAAAAAAACACAGGGCGCCAGAAATCACAGATTTCAAGAAAAGGTAAATAAAATCGTAGCAAACAAGTAAGTTTATTAAATCAACAATTAATAATTGCTTGCAACATCGGTATTCAGTCCTTAAATTGTTTGTCACAGTATTAAATTATTTGAATACACTATATTACATATGATGAAAATGCAGCACGCACAGCCAAAACTATGTGAACCTCTTTTGGGCTTTTGGATTGAATGTGATCACAACTCCATGAAGGGATAAGCTTACCACTGTCATATGTATTAACCGTTATCTCGGTAATGATAATAAAATGGCGTGAAAGCACTTTTTACAAAATTCTTAATATGTATTCAATTAGCAAAACTATAAATTTGTGAATTGTAAATTTGGGAACAATTAATACATTATGTTTTAAATTTATAAAACATAGATTTATGAATAGTTAATACATTACGTTTTAAATTTATAAAGCGTAGTTTTAAATTTGCAAATTGTAAATTTGAAGCGTCGTTACAATCGATTCAGCCAACAATTCATAGGCGAACGTGGTTATCAACAAAAGTTGAAACACTAACCTGGGTGGTGATACAAAAAACGTTGCCGGTAGGCACTGAATTTCCTCCAGGATTAGCTTAACGTAAGCCGACAGCAATCTCGAACTCGTGGCCAAATTTGATAATGGAATAGACGCTCCTTGTACCACTTGGCCAGCTCAAGGTGACATTCCAGAAAGGAGTTGCTGGTCCAAGTTATTGATTAGGGTGTTAATTAGGAAACCCAAATAAGGAGTCGTCAAAAAAAACGGCATCAGAGAATGGCGTTTAAAAGTGACGTTAAAAAATTACGTCAAAGAATATCGTCAAAGAGCTAATAAAAAAACGGAAAATTACTAAAATGAATATCAACAAGTAGCGTAGACATACCTGATTTTAGTCATCAGCTCACAAACAAAGTCAATTAAAAATTGGTGCAGTAGCACGCGGGAATGCCTTCGTAGAAGCGAGTTACTTCAACCGAATGCAAAAATAGAATGCCCGCAAAACAACGGAATAGCTCTCGCTGGCGCAAAGCGATAACAAGTGAATTTCGGAAAAACCAAATCCAGCACTTTTGCGCGAACAAGATTTGATATCGTTTGAAATACAGCGAATAATAATTCAAGTGGGTGTATACAGGCTGGCCCGGAAATAAACTGGTAACTGGCGAAACAATTAAGCGGAGCCAAAAAATTGTTTCAACCTTTTAATCTCCAATTTGTCATACACTGACAATACACTTCAGTACTGCCAAACGTATTACACATATCAAGGCCTGCTCATAATCATTTTTTTTATCTCATGGGATATCCACAGAAAAATAATTACAATAATAATAGATTTTTTCCGGGCTCGGTAGCTAAGTGCTAGCATTCTGGCTACTGATCTAAGGGTCGAGAGTTCGATTTTCAGTTCCGGTGAGGTTTTAAAAAATAAAAAATGCGGATGAAAACCTCTACAAAATGCTATCATTCGAAAGTGATGTAAAGCCGTGAGTCCCATGTTACTGCGATGTGTAGCATGTAAAAGGTTCCTTGCTAGGGTTAGAACTCCTTAGTCTCGGCAAAATTATATGTAGGACTTTGACCCTATGACCGTAGCAGACGGTACCTAAGGTACATGGTACTTCGCATGCCTTTACCTTGTCCATAACAAACAAGCAACAATAAATAGCATTTTTGTTTTTGCTCACATCCAAAGCTTCTAGAATGGAAGTAAAAAAATGTCAATCTTAAGAAATCGCTACAAACGCTAGAACTTACAATCGAGTACGCTTTCTTTTACACCAGAAATTTAAATTTCCATTCAGCCTTTGTTTTGTTTTTTAATATATACTCCTCTTTTCCACACCAGTATGCTATGATGTCAGCTTGTTAAGCTCTACATCCTAGGAAAATAATTTCTATTTTGTTGTACAACCTGATAGAACATATTATAAAAAAATATTACTGGCAATGCCAAGAGAAACACAACGTTTACAAATGAATTATAATTTCATATTTATCTTAGCTGCTCGTTTTTAATTAAAAAAATTTTAATCGGCATAAAAATTCTTAAATAATCAATTTTCATACTAAAATTTACATAAAAATAACTTTAAAAAATACATTTTTTTGTATGTGTAGTTGTGACAACACTGTAACTGTCAACCATTCTAACCTAAAAGCGTTTCGACAATGTAACCTTGCTTATAAGACCAGTTTACATATCACAAAGTGCAGTTACATAGCTAGATTGGGATATTTTTCATAAACAACTGATCTGCAAAAAAAGAGTGAACTGATTATATATAAACTATAATAATACGAGGTGAGATCAAATAATACAGTGAATAGGGAAAATTACTAAAGGTTTATTAATTAAATTTTAAATTTCACTTAATCCACTTCTAAGTACTATTCTTGGTTTGCCATACACTTACTCCAATGGTGATGCCACTTCTCAAAACAGTTCTGGAAATCATCATTATTGAGTGGTATTAATTGCAATGTCGCGTTCGCTTCAAACTCTTCTATTGAGTCAAGTCGTTTTTCTTTCATGGCCATTTTGATTTCTGAAACGATTGCGGCTACGCGGTCATTTTTGTATTCGACAAAAACTGTCGGATAAGAAGCAATGTGTAACAAAGAGCATTATCGTGGTGTAACACAAAATCATTTGCCCACTTATACGGTCTTTTTCGGCCTGTGAATTGGATGTTTTAACATTGAAAATGTTTAACGAATTGGACGTGTGCAGTTTTCGCGAATTTTTGCAAGTTGTACGTATTGCAGGTGAATGTTGTTGGTGTCATTTGGAAGATCTCGTGAAGGGAGAAATTTCTGGCGAGTTTGCGAAAATGTAAGATTCAGCGGGGCGAAAATACGGAGGTTAAAATTGTTTTTTATACAAAAAACGTTCGGTGCTGTTACATCGCATACTTCTCTAAAGATGTGATTTGGGGCTACTTAGAAAGAGGATAAACCAACGCTCATCATACTGGCTGTTTTTTAAAGTCTGCAGTGCACGGGGGCAAAGTTACAGGGGTGTAAAGGCGTTTGTAGCAAATCGGATGTTCGCATAAACAGGATGAAAGAAAATAATTTTTAAAATTTGTTTTTGGCAGTATCTGGATGAGTCAGTGGATTTTTAAGAATTTTGCAGCCCAGGTAGATTTGGGGGTTGTAAAATCGGGAAAACGTTTAATTATCGGAAGAATCTTTAAAGCAATGGTTGTCTGAAATTTGTTGTTTGGAAGCTTTCTACTGGTCGATTGTATTTTTTAAGAAAATTTGGGATGCGGTTGTGAAGGGGGACGGGAGCATTTGGTTGCCTTATTTTCTCAATTTTTAAATAAGGAAAATGCGCAAGTAAATATTAAATAGCCTGATACTAATGGAATGTCAAATTGTGTTTTTCTCTAACATCAATAATATTTCGTGGGGCTAAGGTGATTGCCGCGCTGCACTTGTTGGCAGATGGTAGTAGAGTGGTAGACGGCCACTGGGATGTTAGTGTCAGCTGTTTGTACTAAAACTTAATACAAGGTTGTTATAGAATGTAATAGAAAGAATTGATGAGGACTTTAAAAATATAAATATAGAGTGTGTCCCACGATTGATGTTACAAGAGGTGAGATAGATTAAAAATTTTTGAATTTTATTTTAAGATTATGGGTTTAGGTCCTGCTTGGTCTGAAGAGAATTTTAAGAATATTTTGAGTTTTGAAAAAAACCATTCGGCCTTGATAACGAAGCGAAACCTATTTTTTTAGGTAAACTACCCTTTTTGTTAATTATACGGCAAATTTTTACCAATTTAGAATGATAAATTATGGCCCTATACAAAATTTCAGGAAGATCTACCTACTTAGATTAAACCGTTATTTTTTTTAAATTAAGCAAAATAAATTGTATTTATTAAAAATTATGGTTTAATCTAAGTAGGTAGATCTTCCTGAAATTTTGTATAGCACCATAATTTCTCATTCTGAACAAATTTGCCGTAACATTAAGAAAAAGGGTAGTTTACCTGAAAAGAAAGTAGTTTTCGTTTCACTGTCAAGGCCGACTTGTTTTTTCAAAAACTGAAAATATTCTTAAAATTATCTTCAGACCAAGCAGGACCTAATCCCACAATCTTAAAATAAAATTCAAAAATTTTTAGTCCATCTCACCTCTTGTAACATCAATCCTGGAACACACTGTATGTATTGAAATGCATCCACAACATGTTGTCTTTATTTACTTTTTTAATAAGCTTTTAATTTTGATTATTAATTTTTAACACATTGTGCCGTCATAAATTTGTTAAGATCCTGTTTGCAGTGCCTTTAATATACTGTGAACATTGAATTCAAGTTATTTTAATCTGTTTTTTTTTAATTAAAAATTGTCCTTTTATAATTAGAATGTCAATAATACTTATTAGAGATAGCTCTTGAAAAATCAGGGGTGGATTCCTTTATCTAGTTAACTGATTTCTGAAAAATTAATGTTCTAATATTTTTAATTTCATTCGCATACGTCACAATAACTTATGTCAACCAAATGTCAAAACAGATTTGAAATTGAAATAACCAATACTTGATTGTCACAATGGTACACAACAATACTCAATCAGTAAGTAATTCATTCATAAATAGTTCACCTTTTTATTGTCTTTATTTCCTTTTATAGTTATGACTTTAATAAGAAATGACCCACCTTTCACTTGATCTGCTCAACGCCACATATTCCAACCAAACAGCTCCCCTCTGCTGACTAATCGATTCTCTTCAACACCGTCTTGCAATGAATGGTCCACGGACAGACAAGACGTCCTAACTGTCCCACATCAGCAACTCAACCCTTTTCTACAGCACACAGTCAACAGACCAAAACTTGCAGACAGCTTCCTCCTGGACTGTGCCTCTTTTTTCCTGGTGATCCTCCTCTGGAAGTCTCCTTTAGCACCAAACAGTTTAACGTAATCCAATTTGATTAATGTAATATGTCAAATGAACTTTCCCAATAAACTTGAACCAATATTAATCTCCAATGATTCACGTTTGTATAGTACTTCTGCTATCCATTAGTTTTTACCATATATTTGCAATCTTCATTAGTTTATGTGTCTACTTATTCTTGTTTATTTTAAATTTACTTTACCTCGTAGATTTTAAGTATTCCCCTTTTTACTTCCTTTTACGATAAAGGAAGTATTGGATTCACCCCAAAAATTCCAAATTGAGTTTTCAACAGATCTTCACGTTTTAGAGTCCCCTGAACCCAAAAAACATATTTTTTATTGGTCTGTGTGTCTGTCTGTCTGTTTGTCTGTGTGTCTGTCTGTCTGTCTCTCTGTCTGTGAACAGAATATCTCAAAAACGAAAAGAGGTATGGCGTTGAAACGTCATATGTAAGTTTTGTGTACCATGTAGATGAGACAGCAAGCATTTGAAGAAAATCGCATAACCGGAAGTAGGTGTTTACTCTTGTGATTTTTCAGTTTTTTTCGATTTTTTCATAAACGGCTCTAACGATTTTTTTTTAACTTTACATTTTTATTACATTTTTAATGTGTATTGATGTGAGATAGGTTATTTTCCAGTTGAATACTTCTAAAATGGGTTTCTTTCGTTTTTTCTCCTATTTTTTTATTAACTCCTATTTTAAATAGAACACCCGGTATATTATTACATTTTTTAATTCAGCTTAAAATTCTAGAGAAAATTTGTCTCTTGAACTAACACGATATTTTGTACCATTTTTGTAAAATTTGTAATTTTTGAAAATTTTTGATAAATGCTTAACAATTACAATCAAATTTTTGGCTAATTATAAGATCACTGTAAAAGAAAGTTGTGTGCGTGTACCACACCAGATTTTTATTATTCAAAACATTTTTATAATAAAAACAGGGTTATTTTCAATATTTTTAATTACACCAAAATCTTTTGATTTATTTTTCAATAATTGAAACAAATTTTCTTAACGATATCAAATCCCTTAATCTTTTCTAAATTTGATTCTAACACATATAGGGGTGTATCATTACAGTATATGTATACGGAAACTGCAAAATTACTTAGTTTCGACAATGTAAAATCTCCCCAAACAACAAATCCTTTTAAAATATATTTATTGAACAATTAACACAAAACTAAAGATACATATCTACTAAAAAACTCAAAGATCTGTTTGCATCTAATCCCTTTTTCACACTGCCGCGTTCCTCCTAATAATTGCAGTAACATCTTTGCTCCAGTTGTTAATTTGCTATTAGAGCACGTTTCATGCGTAATCAAAATAAACTATGAGCAATAATATATATTTCCACGCTCTGCTTCTCGTACAAATACGAGTCTTCAAAATTACTACTGAAATGGTATTAAGCCCACAACTTGGCTCCGATTGCAGTACAAAATATTCAACCAAATCAATAAAGCAAAGAGTTAGGATATTTTATATAATTGCAATTTTAAACAAAAATAAAACTATTAAATGCATTTATTATGAGATGCGAGAAACAGTAATTAGTCGGATAAAGGCACGCAAAGGCAAAGCATATTTCAAAGAGTTTGAATTTGACTTGTGAATAAAGTAATATAATTAAAATGATAAGTTTGTGCACATGTAAAGCCAGATCAAACGAAAGTAATTGACACAAAAAGGTTGTTACGTGCATAAAAGGAGCGTAGTTATCAATAAAAGCAAAGGACTGTGAAAATTGTAAGCAAGCTGAAGGGTAAAGCAAGATGAAGAAAAATCTAGAAAATTGCAAAGAGCAATTCCTGAATGGAGGCAACAGAAAAGAGGCAAGCGATGTGAAAAGTGCGGAACTCAAAAATCAGTGCTTTAATAATTAAAAACATAGTGCAAAATCAGACCGTATCTTAGCAACATCATGCATTTTTGTCATTAACAAAAAGAACAATTGAATAAAATTAGCTTGAAAGGCTGCTGAACGTGTGCTTCATATTTAATTGCAGTTTTTATATAATAAACGAGTATTTTGAAAAATAAAAAGTAGTCCAAATTATTGCCAAAGTGGTAGTGTACCTGTACTAACATTTGCAACAGTTTCCGCAACGAAAAATTTACAAAGTGCAAATCTCATCTCCGAGAGTATCGGGAACCGTCCAACTGCAAATTACGATCTTCGATTGCGACCGAAATTAGCATCGGAAGCCAGAGGTCAGCGATCGGGAACATCGTCCAGGTCTGCAAGAACGTCGCTATCAACACCTGCACCCAGGGAAACAGCTACAACATGAGATATTCCAGCAGCGTCACTACGACCAGCTCCGAAGCAGCAACAAAGCGAACTTCACGAGATATGATAGAACTAAAAATTGAGTGTCAGCGTTCGGAAAAACGACTTAAATCCAAAATTAAACCTTGCCGAAGAGGTCTAGTGTTTTTCCAAAAATCCAATTACTTCCTGGTTTTCAAAAATCGAACGGCGTCACCAGGTTTTGGGGCGAAATCGGCCAGACTCAAGTTTCATAAACAAAAGAAAGTTGGCGTGCATTCTACGTCGTCTAAACAATCAAGCGGATGTTTGAAGTCATCCTAAAAAACAATCAAAGCGATGTTTTAATAGTTGCCAAGCGGGAATATTCCAATAATTTACCTGACGCGTTTCTCACTGTATTTCATGATTTTAAACGTTCAATTTCACGCTGTACGCAAAAACCATTTTGTGTCCGTCTGTCAATTTACGAAATTGTGAATTTTATCTACTAATAACGAGCAAACGAGCTACGTTGAGACAAAAACCTAAAATTTGAGAATATAGTCCGTTTATGAACCCAACCCATAAGATAACAAGTTTTATGTTTGCCGAGAGCTAGCGTAATCAGTATTGCAGTTAAATAAAATTTAAAGAGGGGCATTCAACCATTTTATTTGTGGGATTAATTATTACAGTATAGAAAATATATATAATCTAAGAATTTTGTGTGTAATAGGATCTTTGCCCGCAATTTTAACTTATATTATTTTTATACCAAAATAAAATAAATTACAAACAGACACCTGATAGTGGTGCTAGATCAGTCACTTCAGTACAAACTGTCGGGGCAAAGGTGAATTTTAATTTACTCAGACTGTCCCATTTAAAATAACAAAGGAGTCATTACACTACATCGTGCGTTACGCTGGACATGTCCCTTGAAAATGTTGCTTATTTTCCAATCGAATTCGTTCGTGTGGAGCGCGGTTTGGATGCCGCTACGACGATGAAAAGCCGCTGCAAATTGATCAATATTTCAGTAGAATCTTCTTTCTCGTCCTCGGACGATGCAAATGATCCTAAAAAACCGGTCACGTCGCAGAAAAGACCAAATACGGCGGCCGTATTGGTGTCCCCGCGATTACTACAGACGATTGGTAATTTCACTTAACACTGCCATTTTTGTAGAAATGTTAAAAAAATTATGTTTCTATGTTTTCTTGCATTGTTTGCCGTTTTTTTTCTATTATTTTATATTTTCTAGTTTTAAGTTTATCGTCCAGTTTGAATTATTACGAGTTGTGTATTTGTTTACAGTAAGTACCTATTCGAAAATTTGAAACGTTTCGCGTGGCGTATATTAAACAATAATAATATGATGTGAACAATATTTAAACTTTTCTTTAATTCTATCCCTTGTAAATTTTTCAGATTTATATGCCAAACTTGAAAATTAGGCAAGTTCATTTTCAATGCATTAATGAAGGTTGGTAAATTGTAATTTTTTCATTGCAAGATTCAAAAATCTTAGTCTCAGCTTCACAACCATATACCCAAAATTCATCCCCTGCTACAATACTATCAAAAAGTTAGTGTAGTATTGCGCAACTGTCATTAGTTAGTCATCATTACAGATGGATGATCTTATACTGCAATTAGTAGCTCAGTTGACTGTCAGCACAAAGGCGGCGTTTGACGCAACTTTGTGCGAGTGAATTAATGTTTCTGTGCGCCTTAAGCTTGAATAGTTGTAGGAGGTGTGCGTTTATCATGTTTAATATAACTGCGTAGTAGAACCAGCCTTTTGGGCGTAGAGTAAAATTATTGTTCGTTACACATATTAGAAACAGTGTTTTTGCGGTTGATTCAATATTGATGTGTTTATCAATGCGGGTAGAAATAGCCATACCCTGCATGGTCTAGTATTTAATGCTGCTATTATTAAGCATTGTTTTTTTAACAGGAAGTATAGGATGCGTGTTGTTCATTGGTGTGTAAGTAAATTAGCTTTTATTAGAATAAATCTTTGGAGTTACACTTTTCAGCCTCGCACGAGTCCTGGCCCTTTTCTTAACCGCTATTAAAATTAGTAAAGTAAGGGAGATCTCGTTGCTATTGAACTAGCTGGCAATAAACGAGAGCAAAAGTAATTTATAGAAACGTAAGCGCAAGATTAGCCCCATTTCAAACGATATTAACTAGCATAACCGAAGAAGAATACGAAAAAGAATCTGAAAATTGAATTGCTTATATTTAATGTCTAGAAGGGGTATTTTCAAAAATAGTCATCCAAATGCGCTACAAAAATCAACTGGCACTGATTATGTTCAGATATTTAAGCTTTTTTATTTAACAATAATAAAAGCAATATAACTGTTCTTCTTCCACTTACTATAGCTGATAGCTTGTATTAGCACACCAGTTTACCGAGTAAATCGTTTAAACTGAGTTGACATTATACAAACAAAGGAAT
Source organism: Agriotes lineatus (assembly GCA_940337035.1). Taxonomy (NCBI): domain Eukaryota; kingdom Metazoa; phylum Arthropoda; class Insecta; order Coleoptera; family Elateridae; genus Agriotes; species Agriotes lineatus. The sequence continues at coordinate 24,256 of CALNHX010008667.1, forward strand.
AAGTTGGAGGTAAAAAATTCTCGCTTCAGAGAGAATCCTTGAAAACAAAAGCTGAATTTGGGTTAGAATTTGTAGTGATTATAAGTGTAGTCTACCAAATTGGTACTATATAAGAAGTGTTCATCCGATAGTTTTAAAAGACCAAGGGGAGCTTGAATACAGTTTTCTAAATTTGCAAAACAAGGATTCAAGAAATGTTTTTACAAACGCAACCAAATGCAATGCTGCTCATATTCAGCCAGTGTCATTAATTTATTATGTTATTGTCCTGTACATATTTATATGCGATGGCAAGTGTGTAGCATATTTGCAAGTTCTTCCCACAAATAAACTATTACTATTATTTTGTATTGTATTCTCTCTAATCCATTTGACAAGCTTCTGCAATGTTACCTTTTTCCCAGTATATGTTCATGTTCAAATTCCTTTCCTTTCTTCTTCCAGGTTGCTTGTTTAATTCTTAAGTGCCGATTCCATTTCATTGAAATGTCTCTATAGTGTTTCTAAATCGTTGATACCCTCTCATGTTACCTGAGTTATAGCTTCTTCTGCTCACTTCTGTTTTCTGATTATAGCAATCTATACATCTTAATAGTTTTACGACTACTTTTTTTAGTATTGTTACTGTTTCCTATTCTAGCATTCCTATTTTTATTGAATTTTATTAAAGTTTCCACTAGGTAATGGTAAATGCCTAATTTACTGCCTCTTTTAACCTTTGTGTCGTTAATCAAATTTCCACCTTTTGTATTTACTAAAACTAGATCGAGGACAAAGTTTCTTCCTCTACTTTTCAACACTGTTAAATTAATATACGTGAGGTAAAAGCTAAGAATTAAAAAAGTACCTATTTTTTTATTCTGCCAATGACCGGCGCACCTTAAATCTAATGATTAAAGAAACTGAAACAACTGGTTTACACAGCTCCACAGAGTTACTTTACTTTCATTGCAAAATCTTTATACTTCAGACATATTCCAGTTCTTTTGCTGTGATGTTTCGATCTGCGGATACATCCACATCTATAATTAAGCACGTCTTCAATTTAGTGTCCGATTTACTACCGGCTCTGGTGAGTGATGATGTCATTTTATATTGTTTGTTTTAATGGCATGTTTTATAATGTTGGTTGATCCATTCCTTTTAGCTAGTTGGGGACACTTTCCATTCGGCCCTAGAATTCGTTTAGAATAGTAGTTGGTGTTAAGGGTTTGGTCTTGGGCTGCTCTTATACAGTTTTCCGTTTCTCCTTTCATTTTTTCAGTTCTGAACCACCCAAACGTTTTCTCTCTGTCTACTGTGTTCTCCTCTGTTTTTAGATGTAATTGTCCATGCATTATTTTGTTTCTCCAGTTATTCTTTATGTTATTTCTAATAACGCCTTTAATTTCTTCTTTTTCTTTCTTCATATATTCGCTCAGTTCTCGGTTCTTCTGCTTCTCCCTTTTCAACTGTCTGTATGTAAAATACACGCCCAGAAATGGTTTTTTTCCGTGCTTGCATGACTTTTTATGTTCGGCTTCGCCTCACACGGGAATTAGTCACGCCTGCACGGAAAAATTCTTATTTACAGACTTGTATTAAAATTTATTATTACGCCTTCTAACAAAAATAATTATTATTGTTTCTGTGTGACATTTTCTAGGAGTAGTTTTTGTAATTTGTCTATTTTCTTAGCAATCTAATCTTAGAAGTTACATTTTACACTAAAAATTCAAAGAGGAAGTGACTATTTTTACAAATTAAATTTAAAAAAAAATGCGTTTTAGGATTGCGAACCATAAACTTGAGGTTGAAGTAGAGGAATATAAGGCCCAACTTGTGGGGTATAGAATAGTGGACATAGATTATCTATTACAGGCCATAGAAAAAGATTTAATGGTATGGAATATGTGGCTTCCTAAGCTGCTGTTATTTTATTCAAATTGTTTGGCGCCAGAAATTATATTAAATAGAAGAGAGCGTAATCTAAAATGTAGGGATCCTATATATACTTTGGACGCCCAAGAAAACGTGCGTAAAACTCAACAAGCAAAGGCCAATGAGAGAGAAAAAAAGAAAAATATTCAAGAGTTAAAGAGAACAATTGCGGAAAAAAGAAAACGATGCCATACAAAGAAAAAAGCTTGAAAAGTATGAATTCTTGGCTCGACCCGGCTCAGAACAACAAGAAACAAGTATTTTCATAACTAAGACATTACTGTATATCAGAATTATGCTGCAATTGCATCATCAGACACTACCATAAATATAACGAGCATTTGTTTCTTTAGAAGTAATAACTTATGTTAAAATGTGTAAATTTTGTTTGTAGTTATTATTAATTACTATCTTCGTTCAATAAGCCGCGTAGCGCAGTTGGGTAGGCGCTAGGCTTGCATTAAGCAAATCCTCGGTTCAAATCCCGCGGGGGTAGGAATTTTTTCGCAGTCTTGGCGATTGGAATCAGGCTCGGTGAGACCATTCACAGTTAGGCACCAAATTAACTGTGCTCTACTCAGAACCACAGACCTAAGAGATAGAGTAATAAGGTCAAAACATCACCATGACACACACCTCATACAGTGGTTGCTGCGCAAGCACAAAAAGCGCGCTCCAACTTTGTATCCCGAATCTGGGGCAAGTTGAGCATTGAACCGCCAGATGCAAGCGCATAAAACACCAGCCTCGGTACCGCAAGATAAAATGAGGTTATCGATAATACATACATACATACACACATCTTCGTTCAATAGAGACGACGAGTACGACCGAAAGCAAGGTGGCAAGACACACTTCTCCAACCCGGCCCAGAGCTGTGACCTCAATCACACTGTATTTACTATCAATCTTATATTGTAAATAAAGTAGTATAATAAAAGATATTTTTTGTCAATATTTGAATGTTTTGATATCTGTTTAGGCAAATACCTATAACACTATAGGAAGTAGGGAGTGATTTTTTAAAAACTCAATTGCAGCAGGCCCTGGATAGCCTGAATCAGTTGGCAATACTGAAATGTATTGTTGGTGACACTGTAAGTCTATGTCAAATATAAGGTTAGCAGGTTAGGTTTTGCGTCAGTCTGTGTCAAAAATGACGCAAAACCTAACCTGTTAACCTCGAATTTGACATAGACTTACAGTGTCACCAACATTACATTTCAGTATTGGCAACTGATTCAGGCTATCCAGGGCCTGCTGCAATTGAGTTTTTAAAAATCACTCGGAGTAAATTTGGTTGTAAACGGTATAACATTTACCAATATATAGCAATAAAATTTGTTAACAGTGTCTGCTTTCTTGTAAGGTGTTAATTTAACAAAGCGATCCCGGTTTGCGGTTGAATGGCAGTACAAATGATAAATGGCTACAAAATCGTCGAATTTTACAACGCAGACGATTCATTTTGCCATTTATAAATTAGCAGATGATACCAGCCAATATTTGTCTTTCAAACGCAGTTTTGTTTACAGTTAAAAAACTTTACTTTTCTTTATAATTTTTTGTTTAAAGAAGTGACGCTTTCTTAACGATTTTTCGTTAAAAAAACCACTTTTGTCATCACTATGCAAAAAACTAAATCTGTTACATTATTTGCATTAAGTGTAAAGATATAAACTACAGTTAAATAAAGAGTAGTCTATTTCATTACGAGTCAATTCAAAACCTTCAAGCTGCCTAAATATAGGGAATTCCATAAAAAAAGTAAGTTTTATTTGCCGCGCTTTTTTGAGGCACCCTGTATAATCAAAAGTATTTCAGTAATGTGCACCACCTTTGCTCCTACAACTAAGGTTACCTATATTCCGCCGATGCTGACACGAAGAAAAATAATTTGGGTGGGGGGGATAAAATCAATGAAAAAGATCAACGTGAAATAGTTTGTTAAGTACATTATAAATACGATTCCAAAAATTATTTTATATTTCTGAAATCGCATAAAATAATTCCGGCCTCATCAATAGTCATATGTCAAAACTTTCTTTGGAACACTTGTACATGGCATGCTATTAATAATTAATATTTATTGCTTAACACTAATTACCTATGTAAAATAAAATCTTAGCAGCTCTCAGTATTTATAATTGGGTAGACTATACAAATCCAATCCAATGTATCTGAGAAGTTAAGTAAACCGTGAATAAACTAAATTTTTGTGGAGAAAATTTAAAATAATTTCTAAAATTATATTTTGGCACTTTACCCACTTTCTACTTTTGCTCTGGAACTTTTAAATATGAACCTCTAGTTAACCCGAAGAATTTTGTTGATAACCCGAAGTCTTCGGGTCAAAATGTCAATATTGGTCACCCTACCTACAACTTTTATATAAGTGATATTTATGTAACTCTCATAGTTTTACTACTATTTTCCACCCCGTTGTCGTTATCAGGCCCAGGATTGTGGTCGTCTAAAAATATCAAGTTGAATGTTTATGCATATCCCAATTCGAGTTTGAATTACGTCATTAGCAGTAGCGCCACCTACCTTACAGAGGCTGAACTATTTTTAGCAGAGAAACACGTATCAAAGCTTAAATTGCCAACACAAAATTTACTCACGATGAGCTATTACAAGTATATGTTGCTTCTCGGTCATCTGCTAAACTTCTGGTTCAAATTATTTGAATTTTTAGTATGTTATAGTTAAAACTCTAGAGATTATGCCCCCCCCCCCATTTTGTTTTACTGTTTGAAGAGTATTTCTTACAGAAATAAATCGTCGAATTTCACGTTCAAAAATCCACTTCATTTATATTTTTTAGTCAAAGCCGTGATTTATAAACTAAATTTTAAATACGGAGGGCACCTTCCTTGAATCTTTCTGCTTATTTTCGTATATTGTAGATTCAATTTGGTTCAGTATTAATCGCACTGCCTGCTCTCGAGTGAAGTCATGATAACCGCAATTTTAAGTTAAATTTCGTAAGAGTAAATCGCCACCTTAATACAAGACGCCCTATGAAGCCTACTTAATGTGCCCATAGTGAGTGGGAAACTTCTGCTGTTTGCAAATCCAGTTACGTCGCGCCGAAATCCGAATATCTTTTCGTTCCCGGGGGGAGCGGCTGTATTCATCTTAAATAATTCCAACCCCTTCTTAGGCCGTGAGCCACGGCTTCCGCACAACCCTTGGGTCTACCTTGTTCTACACTGCAGGAAGCAATCACCAACCCCAGCGTCCTTTGAAGCATCACCGAGGCTTGGACTTCCAATAGACTACCATGCCTGGGCTAAGATAAATTTGTACATTGTTAACTATTACTGTTACGCTTATCCAGTGCCGGGTGTGTTATTATCATTTGTTGTTGCGCAGTGTGCGGAGCTACGAACGTTGCGTACGTCTTTGTATTTTAATTATGTCAGTTGATCATTGAAGGCGGAAGCTTTACTCCTGCCAATATTTCATTTGTTTATTCTTTGTAACTCTGTTTAGACTAAGTTAGTTCTTGCGTGGGATCCCCTTTTGTCCTCCGCTAGGGTGTCACCTTTTTGATAGCCGACTTTTGGCTTGATGTACTAAAATTTAAATCATTAAATTTCATTATTGGCTAAATTAATTATTGGTTTGATTTAAATGTGTGAACCTATTGAGTCTTCAACTAAAGACTGCTTTAGCCGAGTGTAATTTCATGTAAAGACCAGAGCATGCGATAGAACGCGTAAGCCCTTAAGATCAGGGGTGTTTTGTATTTTGTTATTAGCTTCCAGAGCGGTGGCCATCGAAGGTAAGTGACTTCGATTTTTGTGGCCACCCTACGTTTGCATCCGGCATCGGTGCAGCTGACGAGTGACGCTGGAGTGGTGTAAAGCAACCTGGAGGACTTCTTCATAGCTACGTGGTATTTCTTGTTTTCGCTGCGTTAGCAATTCTCTGTTTAAAAACAAGTGGCGTTTCGAGCATTTTCCCCATTTATGAATTGAATTGTTAGGATAACCCCTGTCGGTTTCGTTAAGTTTGTCGAACCACGCCTTCCCGATTAAGCTAGTTGAGGGTAACAGAAGCCGAGCATCTGCGTCGAGACACTTTTAGATCTGTGTCTTTTAGGAAACCGGCAAACCCTTCTAACCCTAACCCAACCCGCTCTTTGACGTTGAATACATGCAATGTCGATTCATTAAGATTATACCGTAACAAATGTGTGCTTGGGGATTAACTGACCGTTTATACGATGGGTAGCTTCCTAGTATCAGAGTACCAATTGATTTAAAATATCTGCTTTCCTGTCAGCTCAGTTAGGAGGACAGGACTTACTACCTCTTTCCTGTTTACTGTGTCACTTAATTTTTCTGATTTACAACATACCTTCGTTGGCTTGCTAGTTTCTTTCCATCTGTTCTTCTCCATAAAGTATTGACAAAGCATTTTAAAAATGAAATAATAAACAATCAGCTTAATGATAATGCACATAATAGTATATTATACATCAAGGTAGCGAAGCGCAGTATTATAACCTGAGCGCATATTAGATACTGAGCGTGCAGCGCGAAGTATCTAAAGCGCGAAGGTTATAAGACGATTCGCTACCGTGGTGTATATACTATTTTTTGCACTACCAAACGGCTTAATACCTAAATTTCCAACAAATTTCGAAAATATTTTAACTGTCAACCTGACAATACAGCTCTTCAAAACGTCAAAATTAAACTTCACGGCCTAAAAATAAGCAAATAACGGTGCGTTCTGAGACTAGTAGTGCAAAAAAGGATATTTATTGGAGTAACTCCGTTTTATCATTAGAATTTCTGTTTCCTGCAATGGTATTAGTAATTCATTAGCAAATAGTCCATTTATGATTGCAATTGTAATTCAAATTAATTCAAGGTTATTCTGTTAGTCAAGCCTTATCTGAAAGAAATAAATATTATCATAAAGGATAAAACAAAAGTTTATTTCTTACATATTTGTTTTCTAAAAGAGTTAATACCATCATATAATTGGAGACAAACACAATTGAGAACTGTTAACCTAAAATATATGATTGATGACATTACAAAAGTCATAAAGATTAAAAATAGGAATCTGTATTATCAGTTTGGATAACCACGGTTTTTGGCGGATATTTTAAAAATAACAAGAACAAAAGGGGTGTAAAAATTTATTAATTCGATTGACACAAGTCTAATTTTACTGAATTAAATATTCAATTTTACAAGATATAACACTGGTATGTAAAATTATTTACTGTCATACTAATAAGTAGTGCAATATAGACGAAAATAAGTGTAAAATCGAGAAAAACTTGCGTGCATTAAGCCAGGTCTAAAAGGATTGCTGACTACAGAACGAGAAGGAACAGGATATAGCTGATGCAGATTTCAATTGGATTTAAAAAAATAGAAGACAATTAGAGCTCGAAGAAACAAGACATTATCAAGTAAGTATACAAGAACTTCAATTGGATAAAAAACAGATCTGAAAAGGAAGTAACAAATATTTATCTGTTACCTACTTAAGAATATGAAATTGTATTCAAATAACCATCAGCAATATTAACGTCTAATAAATTTAATAAAACAAACAGTAATTCAATAAGTGAAACATTAATAATTAAATGATTTATTTATGTAAACATACAGTATAACTAGCATACAATTGAATTGAATACAAATAATTAATTTACAAGAATTTAAAGAAAGGTTATTAAATATGACAGGTACAGATCTATTTTTAATAAATACAATTGCTTCATATTAATGTATTATAAATTTTATTGTGTATGTCCTAATTAAATTCAACAGTAACCCAGAGATTAAGAGTCGAACAATTAAATTTATTACAAGTGCATGCACAAGCTGTGGACAGAAAGGTAAGATTTAGAACCCAATTGTGATAAAGCCCTGAGAATAATAATGAATTTAAATAAAATAAAATCATAAGGACCATAATAGCATTTACCTCTTTTTCAGTTGAATTTTTGGTCTGCTATTGGTAGTATTGGCATCATAGCAATTTCGTACGATCATCTATTAACAGGTTTTTCTTTGTCTTTCTTGTTAAACTACTTGGTTGTACAAGTTGTTCGTTCCTAATGGGCCGTGTTGAGATTCTTCCTTTCTTTTTACGTTTTGATTTATTATTTCATAATTTTCACGAGAAGCAATGGATTCATATGTCCCTTGAAGAAGAACTCCGCATACTCCGATAAGGCGGCTATTTATTTAAAGTGATTATCTTCAAGTAAGTAAATTACGTAGGTAATACGTTTTGAATGTAGTATTCTTTCCGTTTTTAGATAGTTTCCCTTAAAATATGGATTGCCTTAATTATTTATTCATATGATGATATATAGTACCCTACCCAATCCAACCCATCAAGATATTCATATTGGCTATAATTCGAAACGGCATGGGCACCAAAAATTGTCCAGTTTGCGAGATAAAAATTTAAATATATAGCATAATCGCAGCGCAAAAACAATCCTACAGCATAACAGATAACATACAGCGATAACAAATAAATAATGACTCCAACGCACGACTTCAAGATGGCCATCATAAAATACCGACAAAGATGCATATCTGCACTGAACTTGACCTAGAACCTCCGTCCCTAAGCGGCACAAGGCTGCAACAATAAGGAAACAAGTTTCCTCGAATAATCTGCTTATTCGCCCAAATCCAAAAATAAGCCGCCAGCAGAAATTTAACACTTCGAACAGCTCTGCTTCAGTTACACAAGGCTTGGACTCACACCGATGTGCGGATAATGAAACGAATTTGCAAACAAATGAAAAGGGTCGACGGCTTTTCACACGAAGCCGCGAAGCCCACGTTGCCCAAGAAAGGCGGCATACGCAAGATGCCGGATTAGAAGCTTTATGTAAGACCACTCTCACTTTCCAAACAGGGAAAGCCTTTCTCTGTCGAAGGACTCCACAAAGCAAGTGCGACCTTCGCGGCGATAGTGTCGATCCTGATGATGTGAAGAGATCCAGGAGTTGAGTGCCGTGTTGAGATTATCACAATGAAGGTAAGCATCCATTGGTATCACTCAGGGTCTAGCTTTTGCTGAAAAGCAGAGAGGATTATGTTGGCAGTAGATTTAATGGATTTCAGTTGACATTTCGAAAACTAATTTTTGTAAAAAAACGACATCCGGAAATGCTTTAGTTCATATACATAAATGAAACAAAACTCTTAAGAGATATTTATATTATTCTAGACAACCTCTAAGTGTATAACGTGGCTAATTATTCGGCTTTCCATACCTTTAATTTTATAATTGCCTCTACTATTTCTATATCGTCAATGATGTGCACTTGACGCATATAAATATTCTCTAGCAATGAGTTATTACTATGCATTTTCTTAAAGCGATTAGGAATTACAATAGCAATATCGTTTATCAGGAATATGATATATTTTTTTTATTAATTATGTAAGACCCAAATGCTTTTAAATTCTGCTTAATGCCATCCTAAACTTTTCTAATATTTACCTAGCCAATAATAAATATGTGTTATCACTTTTTGATTTCTGCCTGCCGTTCCCCCTTCTCTTAATGCCATTTATAATACCTTTGGGGGTACTTTTTACTAGATTGGGTCTTGAAACACAAACATCAAAAACTTCTTTTATTTTTGGATAAAATTCGTCAGTCGAAGATAACATGACGGCCAAAGTAATTCCTTAGCTGTACTACAGTACTACAGTATTAAAAGTTAGTAGTTACATAATGAAGTCGTTTAAGAATGATACTTTTGTCAGTTCTAAATGATCGTTATAAAATGTCACACGTTCAGGTGGGGGCTTTGAAAAAATGCATTTTTAATAATAAAAAAGCCTACAAATAAGGCTGCATTTAAAAAATGAAAAGAAATTTCAGTTAAATTTGGGTAGTTGCACAATCTAATGCTGGTATCACGTTCCAAAAGCAAATATAATATAGCAGACTTAGTTTTGTATTTGGATATTCGTATATAGCTGTGCTAACTTTATTTGACATTTTAAATGTTGTGAAAATATTCTTGAGCAACTTTTTTTTTATTTTCATAGAATGCTTAAATAAATTGTTCCACCATTTTCGACTTTTAATTTATCAGCAATGCCGTTTTGTTATGTATACCATGCTAGAAGTTGATCACATTGTGTTGTTTATATACCGAAAAATGCTTCTGATCCACTACTGCTATCAACGAACGCAGACGTGTTTTTATGGTTGAATCTGATATTGCTGTAGATTTGAAATGGACAAAATGTTGTCATTATGGCGATTGAACATAACATTGTTGATAAATAGAAATAAATTGGTCCATAAACATTATCGCAAACATGCAACAGTACGTTTACTTAACTCTATACTCTACCGTATTATTAATTCATATTGCCCTGGGTTCGCTAGCTTAAACAGTCGTAGAGACATAAAACGCAATTTAAACCGTCAGTGCGGCTAAGAAAAGCTAATATTGCTCTGGGTTTGCTGGTTGTCACCTAGGATGCTGAAATTATGCATGCAAACACTGCCAGTAATAAAAATCCAACCGTTTACATAAAAAGATATATAATCTGCAAGAAAAACACAAATACAGGAAAATACATGTATATAAAACACCAAGAATAAACGCTGCCAAAACATACAGTAAACCTGTCAACAGTACTTTAATTATATACGAGCATAAGCTGTTTCTACTTGCGTTATTACATAAAAAATACATGTAAGAATACACAATGTTCTTATAAAAATACTGTACGCTACATGCATGAAAGCACCTTAGCTAGTGCGTTAATGTTCATCTGTCGACGCAAAGTCAAACACCGATAGTGCGAAACGTATTTAAATTCCACGCACAATTACACCCTTGGCAAAGCTGTCTATTGTTCAATCGCATGTTGCTAGAAACTCTAAAACACGAATGTTGCCTTGGCACGTTCAAATCAAGCTCACACGCTGCGTTTGAGCGTGTTCGAAGAATGCGTGACTCAGTAGAGACGCCAAGCTGCGCGTTTCCCAAGGTATCGCAAGATTGCTCATTCGCTGTTAAGCTTCCGGTTTCCTCAAGTTCACTGGTTCGGACAGTAAATGGAGGTAGTTGATTATAGTAACTAACCTGGCTTTAATATTCCCACCAGAGAAGCCGAGACCAGCGCTGTGTGCTTCTTTGAGGCCAAAATTGCAGCTTCTGGCTGTGTTAACTGGGACACGTCAGGGTTGCTTTCAGGGTGATAATTCGCTCTCGAAAACTGCACCCCAGCTTGAGATGCAATGGACGTCGGCTGCTTGCTAACGCAAATCTACACAGGCACTTGATAATGCACTTTTAAATCAGGCGTCGAGTCTCTTGGATTTTAGGACGACACACGCGGTCGCTAACTTAGGCGCGACTGGCTTCGCGGTCAATTTCCCACGCTCGTTGCGTTTTATTTTTAACTGCACTGTTTTGATTCATGCTGTCGCTGCACATTCCTCCACACTCCGCGAAACTCGCGTCCGGGCACGTATAATGCGTAACAACTTAATTAATACATAATGATACAACAACTTAAGTAATACATAACGAGACATACGGTATAGCTTTATTGCTAGCAGAATATGGTGAAAAGATGTGAAAGGTATATGAGACGAATTGACCCATTACAAACATTTTAGTATTATTATTATTATTACGTTTCAATTTATTAAAACTGGCATCTTACGAGTGCTAATAAATAAAATAATGAACAGCAAACTATGGACTTACGAGTACAATGAGAGACATGTTTAATTTAACTAGAAGCACTCTAATAAGAATATTTGAAGTAACGAAATAATTAATAGTTATTTTTGGTATAAGTATGTTATATTACAAATAATCCAATAGAGAAAACTTGAGCCCTCCAGGCCGCCAGGCCGAGGGGGGTCATTTTTCGAGTGAATTATTTGCAATAACACGCGCGTGCCATACAAAACTTTATCCAACAACTCAATGAATATCTAAAAACCATAAATTTTGTAATGACTCCGTGAAAAGCCATAGTGACAAATTGGAAAGTACTGAGAGATCAAATCCATTTATCATTAGAGTCACCTATGATTCGTGTTACACGTTTGGCAGTATTGAAGTGTATTGTCAGTCTATGTCAAATTCGAGGTTAGTAGGTTAGGTTTTGCTTGTTATTTGACACAAACTGACGCAAAACTTAACCTGGAAATCTCAAATTTGACATAGTTTGACAGAGCTACCAAAAATACAGTAGTGAGTGACCTGGTTTTTGTCTCACTAGTGGATTATAGTTTAACTCGCTAGTGAATTATGGGCCACTTTAGAGGTCTTAAATCGATCTAGTCCCAGCCTTATAACTAGGAGGTGTTGGATAAATTAATAAACGTCTAAAATGAACGCATATATGGCACCTATACAAAAACGTCTAAAGGATACCTTTATTTAAAGATACTCTAAAATTCAACAAGTTGTTTTAAGAAGCTTTTCGCAAAACTTAAAAGATATATCCAAATAGGTACAAACACAATTAAGGAAGGGAATTCATATTTTCAGTGTTTTTCAAATATCTTAAAAACTAAATAGCAGACCAGCGAAAAGAATCTATCATACTGACCGCCCATTCTATCATATAACAACTAGCAAGGCAACACATTTATCAAGCTGGTAATTTTCAGAGAACTGTAAATTTTTTTAAAAATATTCTAAATTTTGGAGAATGAGTGCCTTCACTCCGCATGCACAGACCTTGTCCATAAAAATAATTATTTACGTATAGAAGGCCGGAAGAGTAAAATTACGCCCGCAGCCAAAATTTGAGGCCCGACAGAGGAGGGCCTTTATTTGATTAAGGTCGTAATCTACTTCCGGCCTGAAGTACGTACAATGTTTTATGGACAACTGCATGGAACAAATACTTAGAATAAATTTAGGTTTTTTTAATGCCAAAAATTGCTACCACAGGTAAGGTACCGGGAGGTAAAGTAATTTGCGGGCAGGAAAGTTACTTTACCGGCGGCGTTTTTATTTTACCGCCCGCAAATTACTTTACCGCCCGCCGGGCGTAACGTTGTGCTTGTGGTCGTGGTAACTAAGATGTAAACTTTCATTTTCGGCCCGGTTGTGCTGTTGTGCGTAAATAAACACTCGAAATTAAGTCCATGAAAATCATGAGTGTGTTAAATGTGTTGCCTACCTAGTTGTTACACGATAAAATAGACAGCCTGTATATAATTTTCCAATATTGAAGTTGTTGCCGTACAATGTTCCAATGCATAATTTATTAAAAACAGTGGCGGGCGTAAATTTGAACACATAGATTTTTTTATGCATTAACCATTTATTAGAAAATGTTGATAAAATCTTCTGCATTTTCTCAAACTCAAAATTAAAATATATACTTTCGTATACGGGGGAGGTTCTAAAATATGAACATGGCTCAATAATAAAGCACACTTATTTTTCATAATACACAAAAATGTTATTTGGAATTGAAATGAAGTGTTAAATACGAAGTCATAGTCAAACATACTCCGAAAGAGAACTTTTACTGGTTTTTCCCATTTTTTACACTTTTTACCACAACTTTTTTTTAGCTCTTTTTGTTTTTCTTAAAGCTAATAGGCTTTTCAAAACATATTCTTTGTAATCAAATGCTTCTCCAATGAAAAATGAGAGCAAGTTTCATCTGAGATAAACATGTTATCAAGAACTTCAAGCTGTTCATCTAGCAGAGCAATATATTGACGACAACAATTTAGCTTTAGCCGGACAACAAAGACTTGAACAATTAATTTAAGCACCACTTAGATTTAATTTAAATCTTTATGTAAAATACAACGTAAGCTTATGTTTGAGATGTTCAATGCAGCTAAATATCTATCAGCTGAAGTCAAAGGAGCTTTTATGGTATTATACTATGTGATAGATTTTGTGACAATTTTAGAACCTTTCTCGAAATTATATATGCAGTTACATGTAAGTTATATAAATATGTAGTTACAGATTATATACATTGTTTTTTGTTGTAGGTTCGATATTCGACAATGAGCATGTAATATTCATTACTTTCTTTTTGTATGAAAATTAGACTTTAGGTTTGATACGAAATTGCTTTTAGTTAAATCTTCTGTAGAACAATTTTTAATCTTGTTAGTGCTTCCTGATGGAATGTATTTCTTTGTTATTTGCATAACCTACTTAACACGCCCTTCATTAAATGGGAGGGGCAGGGACCTTCTAGACTGGGTGGTGCACGTACTACATCCTATCAGAGCTGGGCAGTAATTAATTATTTTGTAATTAAATTACGAATTAAATCCCTTTTTGTTGATTTCCCTTGGAATTGAGACACTTTCCAAAATACTGTAATTGTAATTGGTAATTGTCATTTTTGTTAAAAAGTACTTGACAATTACATTTTGAAAGTAATTAATTACTACAGTCAATTACTCAATTACTTTTGAGCAATTAAATTACTCTAAAGTATTTAAATTATGGAATCACTTGAAGTAACTGAATTTACTTCCGGTAATCGATAGGGTATTAAAAGTCCAGAACGCAAAAAATAAGATAAGGCCTTATTAAGTTTCATGTTAAGCAAATGGCAATAGGGCCTTCCTGGCTCAATATAAGTATAATTTATGAATTCCTACGACTAGTAGGATAAAAACTAGTTTTGTGCACGAGCAAAGAGATATTTGATGCAGGCGCGTATGCTTGTCGATGAGATGTGTATGTGTTGTGTCTTGTGTAGTATAAGTTTTGCAGGATGTCGCATTGTAGTTTGCTGATAGTTATTGCATAAGAAGCGAAAGATATGTCTGCGATAAGTGCAGAGTTAATTATTTTTATAACAATTGACAACAAATAACTTCATTATACAATATTGGTTCAGAATAATTATTTATTTATTTCAACTTGCTCAACTGATAATTGGATTACTATGTCATTTGAGTGATTGAAAAGCTGGTAATTCAATTACTTCATTGAGCGGTAATTGGTAATTTGTAATTAATTACTGTTTCAGTAATATTCCCAGCTTTGCATCCTATACTAAATTTCAAATAAGAATGCAGTAGATGTCATTCTAAAACTCAGTTTTACACTAGAAGAATATAAGGTTGTTTGACTGCTCGTGTTTTACAATAATTGTGTCCTATATAATTCAAATAAACATTTTAGGCCAGCCAATTTTGTCCGCTTTTACAGTTTTGGGAATCACACCGAATGTGAAATTGACAATTTTGAAAAAATATTTGATTTTCAAATGGTTGTAATGATGACTTTGCTTCGACCAATCACCACCATAATTATGATTACTACTTAGTTCCAAGTATTTTGTTGCGAGGTTCTCTCCAGCGTGCTCCTATGAGCGCGAGCAGATTTCGAGATCGTTCTTCATTCTGATACCATAGTTGCTTTTATGTTCCTCTATGTTTGACAGAACAACCCTTCCCCTTTATCCCGGCTTGGGACCACGAACAGCATTTACTAATCTACTTAAGTCACTCAGCACCTACTGCAGGCGGAGATCACAATTCAGAAACTACTTGTCGGATATGCGGAGTTCAAACTTGGTATAGGATATAATCTTCTAAAATTTTAATTTTAATGCAGTTGATGTTAGTTCTATCTGTAAAGGGTGCTAGGTACCCTAGTACTATGGAGACCCTTAAATGAGAGACTGGACAAGGCGGCCATTTTATACCAAAATTATTGGTATTTAGTAAACAAAATAGTAGTGAAATTCGACATAACATTAGACTTATTACTAAAAAGACAGAAAAATAAAAACAAACGTGTTAGAAACAATTACTTTATAACGAACGTGATTGTTATGAAAAATGCACAATTCATAGTTATACAGTGGGCTAAATATGTCATTTTAACCTAAGAATTACGGACAATATGTCACGTTAACCTAAAAACTACTGAAAATATATCATTTTGACCTAAAAATTACGGGCAATCTACTGATATTGTCAGTTATCACAATAAAGCTGTCACTGGAAAGTGTATCTTACCTCGTATTTTAAGTCACTCGGCTCCGCTACGGTTCGCCTCGTTTCTCAAATATACTCGCACGCTATACGCCACTTTCGCAGCTGGTTATGTAATATACTTTATCTACTCCAGTGGGATAAGTAACTCATTACGTCACTCATTTGACACTATTTCAGTTAGGTAATGAAGCTCATTACACCACTCAGTTATGTAATGGTTTCATTACGCAACTCACTTATGTAATGGCTTCATTACCTAACTGATTAGTGTAATGGCTTCATTACCTAACTGAAGTAGTGTCAAATGAATGACATAATGCCATTTGCCTACTAACATATTTTGAAAATGACATCTGACATTTCTCTTAATGCACTTTTCCCAATTTTAGGCAGTTGTAGATAAATTTTTCTACTATACATGTGTGATAATGTATTATTAATATACATGTGTGCTTACACACACGTATATTAATGATGCTATTATCCCACTTGTATAGTGAATAACTAATATCATATGCATTGCAACACTTTTACTCCCCTGTGGTTTTGAAATTGTTTTTTTTTCTCACAAGAAATTTTTAATCTAAGCCGAACAAACCTTTTAATTATTTTGTCATTTAAATTAAGGCAATTTAAAATATGACCACCTTCAAGAAGTGAAAACTGAACTTAATTTAAAACGCATAGCAAGTCTATTCCTGTTTGTTCCTCAAGCCTTTTCAACAGTTTTTCCCTATTCTAATTTTCTCCGCATTGTTTCAATTATACAACGTGGTTTTCTCACAATTTTCAGTAATTTTTTTAATTTTTTGGATTCAGGACAGGAAAATCACGAAATACGTATTTGCTTATTTGTTTTTAGGAGTACTCCTACGAAGTTTCAAGTCGAAATGTCTATTTAATATTATGTTTCCATACAACATTGGAACCCCCATTTTCCTCCTTTAGGGGTTGAATTTCGAAATATCCTTCCTTGTTCCTTGTATACATCACAAAGGGAACCTCTGTGCAAAATTTCAGCTTTCTAGCTCCAAGGGTTTGGACTGGGCGTTGATGAGTCGGTGAGTGAGTCAGAACTTTTCTTATCATGGTGGTAGTACTACGCATATTATCACCTGGAGGTATCTAAAATGATAAAAACTTTCAGTTTCATTTAAATAAATATATCAAAAACATTTTTTACCTCATGTGGTATTTCTTTTTTACATGTTGGTTAATATCAGATTTATGTTTAGCGTTTCCAGTTAATTCAACCGCTGACTCCTGATTCTGTATTTTGGGGTCTCCAAAAATTGTCGGAACCGCATAGCTATAGTACGTCTAGCGAATATACAACTCTAGCGCTTAAAATTCCATTGCAATGGAATTAGATTCGAAGTGACTCATTTATTAAACTAAGTTATGCACTGTGCCGCGTTTCGTTTCCACCACTGCTTTCAGAGAACATAAAACTATTACTGCATTGTTACTGTATAATGACGATACTTATAGGTGAACTACGTACGAAACCAGTTGGTGCACTTCATCATTTATGTTAGCGAAACGTCATTGGTTTAAAATTCTCAGAATGTACAATTTAGGAAACGTTTTTGGACATTTGTCAGTTCCTCAATTTTAATATTTCTTTGGTAAAAGTTGAATATAGACCAAATACGAGTCCATTAATGACTGGTAATTACTACAAACTTTGAGTATTGCAAATCATTAGTTTTGCCAAACATTCAGTGTCAAGCGCTTTGAGTGGTAACAAAAATGCCTCGCCGTAGTTTACATGTTGACGAGTTGATTTGAAGTCTACGATTATTTTCAGTCTGAAAAAAAAATTCGGGCCGCTTATACCAATAGTTCAAATGCATAAACGTCACAGATGCTCTACAAATTAGTGAATCTAAATTAAAAAGTGCACTAAGTGGTAAAAGTCAGAAGATAAGGAATGCTTCCTAATAATTGGTAAAATATAAAAACGTAAATGTCTGAAAACTTTACATGTCTCAGAAGGTCTAAAAGCAGAAGTGAGACACGTAATATATCACCTGTATAAAGTAAAAGAGCATACTACTTTGAATAGCCTTTTATATAAACTTTAGCTATATTACTACGTGGTTTTTGTTTTGTGAAAGATGATACCAGGAGAGTGCTCTGTGAGAGAAGTAATGTTACTAAATATCAGGTTTATTTTTTATTAAAAATAACTTAGAAATCTATATTTCCCGCCAAAATATATGCCATTAAATTATTTATAAGTACTTGTATACATTTTTATTTAAGTAGTGTAATACCTATAATAGAGTACACTAACGTTTATTTAATCACTACCAGATTAATATAATTTCAAGGCACAATTGAATTTAAATAATTGGTAAATAAAGAGAATATGTTGTATGTAATTTTACTTGTAACTATATCGTTTGACGGTACTATGATGCTATTAAATAATAAATCTGTACTATTCTTAACTGTGTCCTTTCTTTTCATTTAATTTAAAAGGAGTAGGTGAGAATTCTTGAAATGTGAAAAACATTGCAACTTGCATTAAACATAAATCGAAACTGCCCAAGCATTTGGTAGGGTAAGTAAAACAAAGAAACTTGGTACTGGTAAAACAAGTTTCAAGTACGACAACCCGGTAATTCTATATCTGCGTCGAAGAAATCAGTCAAACAGAGATAGCATCACGAACACTCTTAAATATAGATATGTGTCCATCTTAGTGCAAGCAAACTAGTAATGCACAAGATGATGTCAACAGTTTGACATCGTTTCGCGATACTAACCTGGAGTTGTATATTCGATAGACGTACATTAGTAAAATATCATACCTGCGATATAAAAATGTGAAGATACAAAAATGTTACTCCTAATGTCAAGTGAAAGTAGGGTAGTTAGTTCCCCCCTACACATGAAACTAGTTGAAGTTACATTACAATTTGAAAAAGTAATGAAACTATATCATGCCAAGTACGCACTTGATCCGATAAGTAGTTTCCGAGTGAAGAAAATCCAAAAATATAAATTTTTCTTCTAGAGCGCGCAACTTCTTAAGTGTTCGTGGTTTACTAAAACCCTGTATATATTGCGATGATTCTCTGGTTCGAAACCTAATATTAATGAATAATTATATTAGAAGATGAGGACAGCCACCCTTATTGAAATCTACTAGCTCAATATCAATACATTTTTATTAACGTGATATTATTTTGCTTTATGTTTAACAAATAAAGCGAATGTTAGGAATCCTAATTCAGAATGGGGCTGAAATTACACTTCCTTTTCAATGGAAAGTGACGACAAGCCACTTTATTTTCTGTTCATTCTTATAACATGGTAGGTAGTTCAAGAAGGCAGTAAAGGCATGTACAAACAGCCGGATGACTTGCAAGAAATGAACACAAATAAAGTACAATGGAATGAAAAAAGGTGAGTATTAGATAGAATGTGGCTAGACAATATAGTAACGGACATGAAAAAGGTTGCAGCTCTGGTATGTGGACTTTTAATCTGCAGAAGTGAACAAAAATGTGTAGATTTGTGAACTGTATTAAGAGATGCTACGTTTGGAAATGAGAATGACAGACTTATTTTGGACTGAGAAAAGAAATTGAGATGTAAATTCTGAAAAAAACCTATATTTTAATATCTATTAAGTTAATTTCTTATTCTTCTTCCTCTTACTATAAGCTAACAACCTGTTACTACCACACACAAGGTGTGATTTTATAAGCCATATTCGTCCTCGGACTGAGCAGATGGCCTTTCACATGGGTCACTACCACCACGATGTTGGTACGATGGTCAGAGAGCGTTGTTTGGGCTTGAGGTTTGAACTCTCTACCTGCCAACTGTAAACCTAAAGGCTTTACCTGCCGGCCACACGCTCTCTTATTAAGTTAGTTATGTCAATTTAATTTAACAGATGTCAAAATTTAAACAGTAACTAAGAATATGAAAGCAACTAGCCTGAACGCTTAGTGCAAAATTATTTTCGGTAAGGAACGGAAATACACATATTTTTTTATGTTTCAATAAATTGTATTTTTAATAAATATTGTGTTGTCATTTTGTATGTACCTAAAAATAAGTGTCAGCATATTTGAGTATGATGCAAATAACGGAACGAGTTGCAGTGAATCTATAGAAGTTCGTTCCTTAGCGTTAGCTGTAGCAGAGAACTTCTAAGTAGCACGGATCGTCATAAAGAGATTTAATCAATATTTTATATGGAACACTGGATTAAAATGATTCTGAAAAACAAGATTTATGATAAATAAATTGCACCAGGTAAAGGCTAATTACTAATTACCTGAAATAAGCTGAGAATTGAGAAGAAATCTACATAACCGGCATTGAGCGTGAACGGAAAGAGTTGTTACAAATTGTACCGCCCTTAAACGAAGGGATTGACAGGCCTCGGCAAACTATGGCGTGGTGTAAGGATCAGGATAAGAAATGCTTCGGGCTTTTACAATTGAACAGTAGATTAATAAAAGAATTGGGGGCCATGTTGTTACCTCGTAAGCTTCGCTGCATACCCAATATCTAAATGTAACAATGCGAACAACAACAAATACAAACAGGAACAGTCAAAAGAGTATTTAATATTTAAAACAATAAGTC
Source organism: Agriotes lineatus (assembly GCA_940337035.1). Lineage (NCBI taxonomy): Eukaryota > Metazoa > Arthropoda > Insecta > Coleoptera > Elateridae > Agriotes > Agriotes lineatus. Next base: position 44,776 of record CALNHX010008667.1, read on the forward strand.
AAGGTTGGCGTCATCCAACTTACACACACATGTAATTATATGTCGGAACAAAACAGACAAAATAACATTTGAAAAACTTTAATTCGAAGTAGCATTTCAGAACTCGCAAGTTATAGCTTAAATTACAACTAACAGGCTAACACCTGTGCAATCGCAATTGACATAAACGCACAACGCCATAGGCGTTATCTGAGATATAGTATACACGCTATTTCAGCAATTTCGATTTTAGCTAGTAGCGGCTTACCTAAATATCAAAAATTAAATGCGAAAATAAGCTCGCAGAAACATTCTTACCGAACGGTGTGCTCGGCTTATTTATTGTGGAAGACGCATTTCAGCGATTTCGATGAATGAAGGGCTCAAAGCAATCCAGCTTAAATAACTAAAATTAATACTCAAAGAATAAAATTAGAAGAAACGCTCTTACCAATGCTGGAAGCGCGCCCGCGAACAATGCTACAAGCGGCTTCGCTTGCTTGAAAAAGAACGGCCTCTGGGAAAATCAATACTCTGTCAGCTATTCTGCTGTTTTAGCAGCCTACGTGGATTGAAAGTGTTGCAGGTGGTTATCTCTGAATCCGAACGCTGGTCGCGATAAGCTTGAATTCTTTTGCTACAAAATATAGCTACAAGGTGGTCCGAAAGTCGGTGTTGAAGGCATTAACGCGCTTTTGAAATAAAATTGAAACGGGGAGTTACAAAATCTATTACAATTATAAATGCATATCCCAACCTAAGTCAAACACCCGTATGCATAGTCGTTCGCCAGCGGCTCGCCGGATTTTGGTTATGAATAGTATGTTGGCAGCACTGTACGTCTATGTCAAATTCGAGATTATCAGGTTAGGTTTTCCGTCAGTTTTGACAGAAATTGACACAAAATCTAACCTGCTAATCTCGAATTTGACATAGACGTACAATGCCACCAACATACTATTCATAACGAAACTCCGGCGAGGCGCTGGCGAACGACTATGCATACGGGTGACAAAGATTCATGTTAAAAAAATATCTACTGAGCTAGTATATAAAATTATTTAATAAAACGTAAGTAGCGCACAAGGTAATTTAATAAAACGAGGAAGTACATAATCATTAATATTTTAGGTTAAATCAATCTGACATTTAATAGAGTAAAGATTTGAGCAAAGTTATATAGAAAGTAATTTTTATAACAAACAAAATTCAACTGAATAAAATTCATTTATATATGTACAGAAAGATCATGGCAGATTTTTAATGTATACTTTATATTACTGCTTAATTTGATCGGTTCGTTGGTATGCCTTACGTATTTGGTAAATATCATAAGTTAAATATGACTTGTGAGGTGCTCATGTTCTTTTAGTATAGTGTAATTTTGAATCGAATGAATTTAAATCAAATAAAGCTTATTGCTTTGTATGTAGCTATCTATACATGTTTGATGTGTGTATATAGAAAAGTATCGATAAATGGCAGAGCTAAATAACTGTATTTATACTCTCATATTTTCTCTCGATATTAATTTAAAGTGAGCTTAGAGTGCCTCTTGATTAGTATATTGAACTACACGGAAAGCATGTAAGAACTGTTCGTAATTCCATATAATTAAGCTATTATAACTGTATTTAAAACATGTGAACAATTGAATAAAAGCACAAGAATGACATAAAGATTGTAATTAAAATCTGTATACAAAATACACCTTGGATTCCTGAAATTATATAATTCACACACTCACGCGTCCTTTAAAAAAGGACGGAGTTAATTGTTGTTTCTACATATGCATAAACGTTTGCAGTTTTGAATCAAACATTTGCTGCTGGTAGCCAATTATATAATATAGATTTAGTAAATACAATTGAATTTAAAGGACACCAATTTGGCGAGAGAAAAATCTACATTGTTTAGCATTGTTTCGTGTTTCGTATTATTTAATTTCAGGAGACATTAATTTAAAAAAATGGAGTTCCATCATTAAGAAGTATTTAGTGTCGTCTAATAAACTAAAACAATAAATTACAAAGACGTGTTGAATTACACCGGTTAATTTGCTTGGCTATTCTTCCTAATAAGCATTAAAATAGTAGTAAATTGACACCAATCATGACCTTATCATTGAAATTCAGAGCTGCATTCAAAATTTGCTCGTCGCGTTTAATTTACTGGTTATAAAAATAATTTACAGTATCATTGTTTCATTGTTGTTTTGGCAATAAGTAATCCTAATATATTTTCATTCAATTAGTTTTATGCTGTAGATATCGGTGATATATCTGATTAGATTGCTTTATCTACTGGGCTGGGAGCAGGAGTAAATAATTGTACGCTGTTGTAGTTTTTTATTATACCATAACAAGTGCTATATTATTCTATGTTGTATGAACAGTTGTTACTTAACAATCTTACAATAAATTATTAGTATTATGGCGATTTCGCGTTTACTACTTTTTGAGAAATCACGATTTCTCAATGTCAGAAAATTCATTGGAGGTTGGTCGTTTTTTCTTCCAGTGAAAAAAAGATAAGTTCTTGTTAGTTTTAATTGTTATTCGTTGATAACGAGGGCAGATTGTCCCTCGAAACGTTCGTTGTTAATATTTTCGTTATTTAATATTTTAATTTGCAGAGTGGCGAAATACCCATATAAGAAAATGAATTATGAATTCACGCCACAAAAAAGTTTCAGAGATTATCTTAAACACTTTAGACCTCATTCGCATTTGAAATTAACAAGAAAAAATCTGAGAAATTACATTACCTTTTAACAAGCCTCATTTAACACCATAATTAAACACGCGTAATTGTCTAATGAGCAGTTCCGCTAAAATTTGTCAGAATCCCTGGGTTTGCCACTAAATAATACTGGAACGTGACTTTCTTATATTTATTACAGCAACTTTCCACCGAACCTGACTCGTTTAGTTGCTATTTTCCAGCAAAAATAAGGTGACTACAAAATTTACATGTTATGGTACATAAACTTCTTTCGTGCCTTGCGCAATCGAGCAGTTTCCTGGTCACAATTACATCTAAACGCATTAATTCTACAGCTGAACAAAATAAATTCAGTTCCCAACAGTGCAAATTCACGAAAATAGAAAGAGGATATTTCGCCGAAACCTACAGTCCAGCTCTTCCATAAATTCGTCGCCATCCTTTTACGAACAACTGTAGGTGTATGTTTTCTTTGTGTGAACTTTAATTGTAACCTATAAAGGCGCATGAGAACATAAACCGCAAACGCAAGTTGGTCAAGGCTTGATTTTTGCAAAACTGTAGCTTGTTCTAACTATTTTGATATTTATTTAAAGTGTGTTTTTGGAGTAATTTTTGCAAGTGTGGCTAGACGACGTTGATCCTCTATTAATTTATATATCGTCTTTAGCTAACCTCTTTCACTTGTCTACCTTTTAGGCAGTAGCGAATAACAGATACTTACTTTAAATAATAAATCGAGTTATATTTGCTTTTCTTCTTTTCCGAATATACATAATATATCATATTTCAATATAAATTAACAAGGTGCTCTGCGATTAGGATATAAATTTGTTCCACCTGAACACCAAGGGTTAGTCGCTATTCTACTGCAAGCATAAGATCAGGTAACACACGTCATAACCTCGAAAACGACGTCACCCAATCAGTTTGTCTACACGTAATTATCAACTCTTGAATAATTGAGAAATATAGGCAATCCATCTTACATTTGCATAAATGTATAGCAAAGAATAAAGTTGTCACAAAGCAATTAACAAAGTAAAACAACCAGAAATTTGCACCAATACACCACGTGTTAGGTTAATTTTAATTTCTAGCAACACTTGTCATGGCCCATTAACCTTTAGGCTTAAAATCCGTCCCTGCCCAATCATTTTCACGGAATCCGGTGCGCAATGTTAGCTTATCGCAGGGCGACGCTTGTTTAAACATGCAGCTAACGTCTGCATATTTATTGAAATTTTCCTATGCCGTTACACCACGAGCGTGATAAAAAACGCTGAATTGGAATTTTCCGACCCTCTGTCATGGCAGTTACGTTTTGGTCTTCAAGCAGGAGCGTCGCTCTCCAAAGCGGACACTTGCCAGCACCGACTCCTGGCTTCGATATGACGAAATTGTGCCAAGGTGAGGATTGCCGCAGGTTATAATGTTAGTGTGATCTTGTGCATTGTGTTATTTTGCAAGCCTAATATTGCCGGCCCTAGGGCAATGCGATTTAATTCGAATTAATTAAGTTGTGTCATGCATATCAACTCTTGAGGTTTCCGTGCTTTCCCGTCTCGCCTTAATCGTCGGTCTCCAAATATCGATATTGTATCGGATTAAAATATTATTGTCTGCGAAGTTTCTCCAGCGAGCTGGCTTACACTTCAACGTCGTCAGCTTACTTCTGTTGCAACTCCCGCCCTGGGTATCTTCTTGCCACCTATCCATCTCTCTCGCTCTCTCTCTCTCTCTGATCTGACGACGACAACGTCTTTCCTCCATGATTTTGCGTCGCTGGGTTCATGTTCACCTTGTTACCGTCTAAATTTGTTTACTGCTATACTTAAATATTGGTAGCATATTCAGGGAATTGGAATACCTTATTGGCCGTAGTTTTGTGATGTCGCATAGAAAAACTAGCGTCATTATTACTAGACAAGAACTTCGTAAAACTTGGTGTGCTCATTATAGCGTTTTAAATATTAGTTTATGTTTGTAATTCGGTTGTAAAGCAGATAAGCAGAACGTATTTTGGTATTTTTGTAGCAAAATTAATAGCTGAAGGCAAATGCAAGTAAACAGATGTACATTTCACCATTTTAATGCAACTTTGTTGATCCTTCTTCAAAGTTAGAGATGTGTCGAAGACCTGGAATTTATCTAAACAACCTTGTGGCGCCTGACTTAAATCGTATTCTCGACGTACCACTCTTAGGAAGCAGTAAAGAAATACATTTCAAGTACCGCGAAGCGCCCTTGTCTCGACTGTTCAGTTATAGCTTTTCCTTTGGTTTAAGTGCCGTTTTGTACTGTAACACGCTATATAGCGACACAACTTCTCCTTCTTAGTAGGACAATCCTGTTTAGTATCATTTGCCCCATTTCTATGAGTGTCTATCCTTCTTAGGGTGCTGACGTCCAGGATTCCTGCCGTCTCTCAGATGATTTCCCTATAGCTTGTTTGATGTTGGGCTGCTGAGTTTTTACCCACCTCGCCAAGCTATTTTCGTACATTCTCCAATTAGTCTCCTAAATTTCGTTTTCTTATTTTAGTCCAGTTGACAATATCTTATGATCGATATGTAAACATAATAGCATCTATGTCAATCCATAAACACCAAATAAAAGATTGACTGTAAATACTATCTATTGATATAAATATAAAAAATTAAAAATGTGTGCGTTCATCGAAAATTTATCATTTTACTTAACAATTTTTTTTATCGAAAACGTATTTGCGTACTTTTTAAAGTTTTCAGAATAGATAATTTCCAATTCCGTCAGCAATGGCCTGCATTACCTGATCTTATGTCTTTAATAGATATATAAGTCCCATGTATTAGATAAAAGAAGACCATATTTTGCTTTCAAACGTTTTCATCTATAGCTGACTACGATACTGATACATTAATATCACCTAAAATTTACAATAGTAAATGTACTCGTATACACTGTGTAACATTACGTGAGGTTTAGCCCTCACGTTTTTAATTTGAGCAAGACGTCTAGTACGCCTTAATAGTTGATTAATTATGTGTCTTGTTTAACCCGTTCGCTAACTCAGTGTATACATGAAACCCTCGTAATACCCTAGTCGTTGTTACGAAGTATTTGCTGAAACAGGAAACTGGTGCCCCCTGTTTAGAGTTTTCGGGCTGGAACTGACTCAAACAATGCACAATAAAGCCAATTTCTTTACGCACTCTATTGACTTCAAAACATATAAAAATAAAATCAAATAAAAAATCTGAGAAAATTAGGATTAGCTTCTAGAAAAACCTACGTGCGAGATAGCTGGGGATATTCGCATATACGTCACAAATATACATGAAGCAGCGTAAAATAAAAGTGTCTTTAAAACGTCATCAGAATAAATGTCTTAAAAAGAGTAACGTTAAAATCATCTGACGTCGATAATCATTTGAGACTGACCCTGTTAAAATGGAGCTTGATTTACACACATATTATTCGCTAACACAACACATTCTTTCGCGCTCGCAAAATCTCCCAGTGGAACGCAATCTTTATCTCGTTTTTGCTGCAAACAAAAAATGTTTTTCACTGTTGACATGTAGCTTATATTTCGATTAAACACAGTTATTACTCAGCTTGCGATGTACAACAGGCTGCATATCATTCTTTCTATGCCCATCTGTTTGTATCCCTATTTGATATGAAGTAGTAAAGGCGATAGCGTGCCTCAAATATAAACCACCTGAGATTTGGTTACATTTAAAAAACTATTTAAATCTAATTATGTATACTGTAAAACTAATCATTCATTGTAATGAAGTTTTTACGAGAGGAAATCTCGTTTACGACACATAACAAGCATAAAGCGGCTTTGTAGCTCAGCGTGAGGGGTAAGTGTTAGACTGTAATACAAGGGGCTCGCTGGTGATAGTCAAAACAATTGCATTTTGAAAGATGCGGGGAAAAAGTCTATTTTTATGGGAGCTCGCTAGTATGTATCTGAAGTCATGAGGAAATGCAACCAAAGTAATGCCCCACCGCGATAGGAAGTATGTGCTTGCTCACCTTCAAGATTTGGACCTTCATTTCGTCCCAGGAATCTTTTCCCTGGCGTCATGTGCGTATGAATCAATCACAGAAGCGATCTAAAATCATGTTTGAATCTGTTTTATCTTGTTAGCAGAAAACCACATTTTAGATCATTCGCCTGATACGCACATGACGTCAAATCAAAAATTCTTGAGACAAACTGTAAGTTGTTTCGTGATCTCTGAAAGTTTACCTTCCTATAAGAATACGTGGAACTACTAATCGTTTGACAAATGAAAATCATACAGTAAATTATGAATTCTATTAGGGTAACATTCATAAAAATACATTTATGCGGACACCAGCGAAAAGCGAGAACCGCAACCAAGAATGGTAACAAAGCAATCTCTCAATTTTACCTCCAAGAATGGCTACGAACGAATTGACGTCGTTCTACACGCAGTATGATAAAAAATTCTTCAGTGTTGCTCCAGACTGTTGAATAAAGCATGGCCAATGTAAGTCAAATATTGTCTACGAGTAAAATCGGCTAACGAAAGATTACTCAACGGCAGGGTTGCTTTGGGATATCGGACTTACTGTAGGCATGATTCACAGTGATGTTTTGAAATAATTTAAACTTGCAGCTGGCAGAATTAACTGCCAATTGCTTTAATGCCATAAAGACGCAACAACTCTTATCAATGCCCATGTCTTTTAAATAAATATAAGCCATCTGTGTGGCCATGAAATGTATACAGGGGATTGCAGTACCAAATAACATTCTTGTGCCTAATTCATCTACTCCCTTTTTGAACTCGATCAAAACATTCATATAACATTTCAAATTCCAGAAACAAATTGTTCTGCTGGTTATTCTCCTGGACTGCGTGTTCGCTCCCCCTTCAAATGCATCTCCAACAGAAAATACACGTGAAAACGAACCCGACCCGGAAGACAGGCGACACAGGAGACGGAGGCCATGTAGAAGAGACGCATACGGCGATGGAAGAACCTTCTTCGACTGGTCGTTTTCTTACGTCGACGTAAACCACAACTACAATATAAATTGTGGAGGAGGAGGAGGAGGAGGAGGAGGAGGAGGAGGAGGAGGAAGTGGAGGGGGGCACCGACCTGGTGGAGGAGGAGGAGGGGGCCATAGACCAGGAGGCGGCGGACTGTTTGGAAGTCATCACCAAGGAGGTGGTCTATTTGGGTCCCACGGAGGAGGAGGGGGAATCCATGGTGGTGGTGGTGGTATCCATGGAGGTGGAGGAGGAATTCACAACGGTGGCGGAGGTGGAATCCACAACGGGGGTGGAGGAGGAATCCACAACGGGGGTGGAGGAGGAATCCACGGTGGAGCAGGAGGAATCCACAACGAAGGAGGGGGAATCCTCAACGGTGGAGGGGGTGGAATTCACGGCGGGGGAGGAGGCACTCATGGAGGTGAGAGTGGAGGTAACGATGTTCCTAGTGGTGGTAGTGGAAGCCACGGTAATGGCGGACTCTTTGGGTTGGGGTTGTTTAATTGGTTTGGTAGTCATCGTCCCACTACGCCTAGGCCTGAAAAGCCGGAAAATACAGGGCCTGCTCCCGAAATCCCTGATTATGAAAATGATAAACCTGTACATGAAGATTATGACGATAGTGTTCCTCCAACAGGGTACCAGAACTGGAGGCCAGGTCAATATGTGACAGCCTACAATCCACTCCTTGGGAATTATGTGCAGGATGTGTCAAACTTTAATCCAAATAAAATCATCAGACAAGTGAATCGAGAGGTTAACAAGTTCTTCAGGCCGTTGTATCACTTTCTGAGGAGATAACAGTAAAGTATAAGCTACATTTTTCTCATTATGTTTAGTAAATGGTTTATTGGATGTATTTGATGTTAATCATAGAGCTGAACTGTTGTTATATCTTTCTAATATTTGGAAATACGTATAACATTTAACTTACTGCTGAAGCGAGAAAATTCAACCTACAATTTGTAGACTTGGTGCTTCCCATCTTTCATAATCTCACACTCATAGTACCTTCTGTATCAAACCATTTTACAGACTTGCAGTGGCATTTTTTAAAATAAAATGTAATGTTTCAAAACCGGTAAATGGCATTAACAAATTGTAACAACCTTAACTTCCTCTAAAGCATTGGAATTAACTGTTCTATTTGAAAATCACACAAATTTCAATCCTTCTCTAGTGATACTGAGCCCTTTTTAGAAAATACTTATGTTCTCTGTTGCTTCAAGAAACTATGTGAATTGAATTAAAGGGTGAGCAGCAAAAAACTTTAAACCTTGTTTCTCAAATTGCAGCTATTTCAACTTTAAAGTTGTAAGAAGTCACGTTTTCATGCAAAGTACCTATCTAATAATGTTTTTACCAACTTTCTATGGCATTTTTTAAGGTTTAAATTACTGTTGCATAGGAAGGCTCGTTTATTGCTTTCTTATTTAGTAGGTACCTACCTACATATGGAATGAGTAGAACTCCTTTGTTGTCCTAAACAAATGTAAGCTGTAATTTTACCTGCAGATTGTTTAGCTGATGGGGACCCTTTCTGTATGCAAACCATTGATTTTCAATTAAATCCTCATACTCACCAAAGAAGCCGGTTGGGAAGGCGTTAGGCTTTCATTAAGCAAGTCCTTGGTTCGAATCCCGCTGGACGGATTTTTTCCGCAGCCTTGGCAATTGGAATCGGGCTCGGTGAGACCATTCACAGTTGGGCACCAAATTAACTGTGCTCTACTCAGAACCACAGACCTAAGAGATAGAGTAACAAGGTCAACACATCATCAAGACACACACGTAACACAATGATTGCTGCATAAGCACAAAAGGCGCCCTCCAACTTTCTAACCCGAATCGGGGGCAAGTTGAGCACTGTACCGCCAGATGCTAGTGTACGAAGCACCAGCCTTTACACAGCAAGGTAAAATGAAGTTTTTGATAATACATGCATACTTTCTCACCAGTGTTCCAGTATTCCTCGTTATAAATTTTAATCGGTGCTCGATATACGAAGAACTGTGGTCGATTTTCTATTAACATTTTTCCAATTCTTTTAATTCCTCTGGGGTCTTATTACATATGCATCTACCATGATCTAATTCTCAATGTCTCTTTTCTTGCGTGTTGTTGCTTTTAATTACTTCCGTCCAGACCCTGAGGCTTGATTTTGGTTCTAAGAGCTATTACTTTTTTTTAAGAATATGAAAAGCTTGCCACTCAACTCCCAACTTGACCGACCAGGTTTCTTTCTACAGAAGTTGAGACCCTTAGCTGAATGGTTAGCTACAGTCTATAATGACTACAATCAGGAAGCACGATGTAAACGTAGGAATAGTGTTTCCTGGCAGAACTGTTAAGACAATGCCCAGAGGCATTTCTAAGTATTTGTTGAGGATTACCTTATCAGTCTCAGAATCCCTTGGGACCCCTTGAGACCATTTTAGCCTTTGCCTCCGAAGTCTTTTTTGTCAAGCAAAAATATTTCATCATGAAATTCATGTCCTCCCTGCTCCTAATTTTCAACAAATGATAGATTTCTAGTTTTTAAAGCTAATTTTATTAATTTTTCTGCTTACATCTACGCTGAATTGGTTACTATGGGAACACAATTAATTTCAAAGATATTAAGAAAGTAGTAGTAAGCACAATCTCATAGATAGCAAGAGTATCGCTAATTCTAATTCTAACTGAGCTTCACCTACTTATTACAAATTACATTGCAATATGGTACACTCATATACATCTGCTCCTCATAAGGTTACAGGAGAAAAAGCTGAATGTGGTACTTATATGGTTTAAATAGTGTTCGTGTAAAATGTTTCCCTACAAACTACTAAACAAATGAGCATATTAGACAGATACCTAGACTTACTATCAAATATGCAGGTGTTGTAGGTACAACGACTCTAATATTAAACAAGTTTTGGAATTAGGTGTTTACTCAATAAACTTGGTTACTACTAGAATAGTTTAAAAGTTTCGTTTGAAGTACAATAATTTCAAAAACTTCAGGCCATAAATTAATTAGGTACTTAATTGTTTTACCAACAATTAATTTAAAAAATTAAATTCTTAACTTTAAGATATTTTTCACCTAATGACACTAGGTGCATATGTACATTTTACAGTTGGCATTTCTTTTAGAAAATGACCAACGCCAAATTTTATTGTTTTATGAATTCCTTAACTGTGACTGCATCATTTCGTATTGGATACTGTTCTTTTTGCTTCTGAACTTCTGTATAAAAATGTTGTGACGTAGGTATATTTCTGGTTTTTCAAAAACATAGTGCCACTTTTTCTTTTAAATCCCTCCGCGCTGAGCTAAATCCTTCTAAAGACAAAGGGCGGGGGGGGGGGGGGATTTATATTAGGTAATTTTTTGTTGCAATTTTTTAATGGACAAGAATTTGATAATGAATATGCACTGAGAAGCCTGATTTATTCAAAAGCTGCTTTAGCTCCTTAAGCTCCTTTAGCTTTTCTGTGAAGCTAATAGTTTTTAAGTAAAAAAATATATTACCTACATTACAATTAGGGTTGCCAACTGTATTATCTCCAATTTCAGGACAAGGAGTGCAAATATGCAGGACACCCAATAAAAATGCAGGACAACGAAAAAACATAATGTTTATTAATACAACAAAAAATATTGTTTAAATTTACACTAAAAGTGCATTCCTCAACATAAAAAAATTATATAGAAAATCTTTATCTCTAACTGACGAATAATTGTTTCTTTTAAATACTTCCTAAAACTATAAAACAACTAAACAATTGCGGAAAACGCGCAAAAATTCGACACAACTAACAAGCGCTTGTCGCAGCCTATCATCTTCTGTCGCGGTCGTGGGTCTAGGGGTAGGGCTTGCGGGTCGCGGGTGAATACCGCTGGGCGGCTGGCCGTACGACGTTGCCGGACTTTAAAAAAATATCCGAATAAAGAGAAACATGACAGGTGACACATGCGAATTTATATTGTATAACAAAACAGGCTGTGTTTAATACAGTATTTAAAATGTATGTTTCTGTTTTATTTTTAAAATTCAGTACAAACGACGTCCTGCAAGGGGTCTTGACAGGACGCAGGACAACACCCCTCAAATGCAGGACGTCCTCCGAAATGCAGGACGGTTGGCAACCCTAATTACAATGCAAGGCATTTTTCTGCATAACTGTGCCGTGCATCATAATGTATTTTATTTTTTTTATACGAAAACTATGACAGAGATTTAAAACGAAAAACTTATACGCATAATTGGTATTTTAACATCCTCATAATCTCCTTAAGTTTAGTACGTATCATATTTTTGTAAAACCCTGTAGGCTACCTAGATACCTAATTGTCAGCAGTAGCTACTTGTAAGTAAGATTTTACATATTGTTGGAGTATTCAGTATATTTAGTTACAATGTATACATTACAAAAATATTTTTTTCTTTTGCCAAAATATGTAGGTATGTATGTATGTATTGGCGCAGCAACCCTTGTGGATTATGGCCTGCTCTTCTAATGGAGCTTTCGTAATCGTTTTGCCAAAATATATTTTTGTAAAATATGTTATTACAACCTACTGAAATTATGTTTAATAAGAGTCATCTAAGATTAATTTTCTCGTTTTATAAATCATATGCTTTTTATCTGAAATACTAGTGCGTATTGTTGGCTGCCTACATAAAACACATTTAAGAATACAATTTCAAGATGTGTTGAGATAATGTTTAACCACAGAACAATATCTAATGTTTAACCGAGCAACAAAGATATATTGATTTGTTCTCCAAATATTTATATTTTACCACCAGACATTATATTTGAACACCAAAATACAAGGAATTTACACAAAAAAAAATACATTTAGCACCAGAAATAATATTTAAGGACCAAATTGAAAATAAAATTAAAAAGTACTTCCCATGAATTGACTCTTCAATGGTGACGTGCAAAATTATAAAACACACAGTAACCCCGATATCATTTTTAGAGGTACTAGAAGAGCCTGCACGTTTAAATTATTACATTTTTTAACGCCACTCAAGAGCAACAGACCTAAAAGAGCCTCTGTCCCTTTTTGGCCTACAATTTTTTATACAATGTCTGAAGTGACGTCAGTCTGACAGACAGTAATCAGTTGTACAGTAAAAACTATAAGCTACAGTAAGAGACTGAGAAGAAGATATAGTACATAGGGACACTGACTACCTACTTCCACTTCGAAAACTACTGAGCCAGTATTATTTTGTCGGTGTGTGAAACCGTACGTCACCACTGAAGGGTAAAGAGAATATGAAAGATTTAGATTAAGTATGATTCAATTAATGTCAAATACCATATCAACAACATTTTCCAGGTTTTGAATATTAATTTCTTGAGGAGCAACTCCACTATTCCAATTAGTGGACCCAGTTTCTCAGAGTCTTTAAAATGTTCGACTAAATACAGTCCATAAAAGAATTTGTCTGTTGGGGAATCTCTGGCGATATTCTACGCAGGCACATTGACTGTTACCGTTACAATAACTATACACAAACACCATATCTGCATACTCTACCAAAGTAAAGTGTTCCGCTGAATTTATTACCTACAT